>PVJI01015563.1:0-40772 GCA_004026765.1 Micronycteris hirsuta
GCTCAATCCACTGCGCTACACCAGCCAGGGCTGCAACCCCTTTTTTGATCTCTGGTCTGTTCCCCTCTCCGTCCTTATCAAAACCTCTGTCTCCACTGAGATGTAGAGAAGGGCTTTGAGACGTGAATCCCCCATCTTCCCAGGAGATGGGCTTTGGGACATGAGTTTCCCATCTTCCAAGTGGCCAGCACATGAAAATAAACCACTTTTCTTCACATCAGCACCTGTCCCTCGAGTACTGGCTTTTGCACTGACAGGTAGTTGGACCTGCTTTTGGTTACATTCAATCCTAACTTTTTGTTGGTACTCCTGACATACATTTTTCAAATTCAGATCGACTATCAACTTGTCATCTTTTTTTTTAAAGATTTTATTTTTATTTTTAGAGAGAGGGGAAGGGAGGGAGACAGAGAGGGACAGAAACAGCAATGTATGGTTGCCTCTCATATGTCCTCACTGGGGACCTGGCCTGCAACCCAGGCATGTGCCCTGGCTGGGAATTGAACCGGGACCCTCTGGTTCCCAGCCCGCGCTCAATTCACTGAGCTACGCCAGCCAGGGCTCAACTTGTCATCTTAATACTGTCTTACCCAAAACTGAACTTTGATTTTTTTGAATCTATCCCTTTTTACACACACACACACACACACATGCAATCTTCATGCAGTTCTATTAATGCAAGCAAAATTTGTAGTACAGCTATTTTCAACCTTTTTCATCTCATGGCACACATAAACTAATTACTAAAATTCTGTGGCCCACCAAAAAATGTATTATTTTTTGTCAGTATGACAAAATAATAGGTATAATTTTGATTCATTCACAGCAGATGACTATTGTTGTGTTGGTTGTTGTCATTTTTTATTTGACAATATAAGGGAAAAGAGGTCAGTGCCCTTAACTAAATAGTCAGGTGTCACACATTTTAAGTTTTTTGCAGCGCAGTGGTTGAAAATCACTGCTGTAGAGTCATCCTGAATATCTTCCATGTGTCCCTCAGGCCATTCTTCCTCCTTCTCCACCCTGGTTCATGACAATGCAAACTGATCTGTAAGAATTAAATCAAGGTTCTCCCTTGTCCTTTACCTTGCATATGGTTCCAGTTAACGGGGAGTCTTTGCTGAAGACTGGAGGGAGCAAGGAGAGTGATATCAAAGTGTTGATCCCCTTGCCCATGTTCCTATGGCATAGATTTGAGCTAATTATTCTCCTTAAGGCTGGTCTTAAGGTTGTAATTTTTGTATACTAAACTTTCAACTTCCAAGTTTGAATATCTACATCATCTCTTTATTCTTGAGGGCATTGTAGTATTCCTTGGGTTTCCTTATACCCTGCTCACGTCTTTCTAAATAGTTCTTTTATTAAACATACTTCTAATTATCTTTTTTTATCCTCACCCTAGAACATATTTACTGATTTTAGAGAGAGGGGGAGGAGGGAGAAAGAGAGAAAGAGAAACATCTACGTGAGAGAGAAACATTGATCAGTTGCCTTTGGCATGTGCCCCAACTGCGGACCAAACCCACGACTTAGGCATGTTCTCTGACTGGGCATTGAACCAGCAATCTTTCTGTTTTGTGGGACAATGCTCCAACCAACTGAGCCACTCTGGCCAGGGAAAATTACCTCACGTTAATGTGCCATACGTTTTCTGTTGGAACACTGATGGATACAGGCCCTCTGTTTCACATCCAACAAATTCTCGTGTATTTTCAAAACATATCCTGAGTTCAACCACTTTTCACTTAAAGTTCCCTGGTTCACCACCATTGTCACTCATCATGTTTTTCAACAACCATTTCACTGGTTTTGCCCTAGAATTCAATAAACCAGAAAAGTGTGCTAGAGAAATGAATACTTTTCTCTTTAAACATAAAATTTATTTTTTCTAATCTGATTTTGTTAAGAACATTAATGACTTCTGCACTGAAAAATTCCATGTTATTTCTCAAGAACCATTGTGTAAGTGTGTAATAGCCCTTTATGCTTGCCCTCCTACAGTCTATTCTCATACACAGAGTATTTTTAAAACAAATATCATATCATAAATCAAATATTATTATGATGAAGCTCCCACCACCTGTCTTCTTTCTTTCCTGGATCTTCATTCTAGTCCAGTCCTCCTGACCTTCTTGCTCCCCCTTTGCTATACTTAGCATATTCTTGTCTTAGGGTCTTTTTACTTGTCTGATATCTGCTTCCCTTAGATTCCCATTTAGTCCCTACTTCACTACAACTCCCTGCATGAAAGTCACGTTTTCAAAGGGGACTTTCCTCAGTATCACATGAAAGAGCATCCTCAGCCCTCTCCACTGTTACTTGCTACCCCTCTTCTTCTACTTCTCTTTGCTTCATACTGCTCACCACTACTTGACATACACCTAAGTTCCACGAGAGCAAGATTTTGGCTATTTTTTCTGATGATGTTTCTGTTGTGTCTATAAAAGTGTCTGGACTGTGGTCACACCCAATTAAACATGTGTGGAGTGAAATGAAAGAATAAGTGAATTATCGAATGGTACAGAAATTATCTTTTGAAACCCTGAGTGACAAATGGTCAGTCTTATCCTATTAGAGTCTCAACCATTTTTCAGCAGACAGCAAAGGCATCTCTTAAATATTATCTCAAATATAATCAAATATTTGAAAGCTATCGATTGGTCTCAAAGTCACTCTAAAGCTAAACACAGACAAAATCTGAGTTGTGTCATGATTTGTCAGGAAGCCAGTAATGAGGAAACAAGTTGGCCAGATAAACAAGATGGATACAGAAGAAACCTCAGAGCACCATAGTGGGTTCAAGCAAAATTTACTTTAAGTAAAAGAACATAATTATTACATTGATGTCATAGCTAATGTTGATTTTTCAATTAATAAAATTGTGATTGTCAGGTGGATTTCTAAATTCTACATTAGAAGGGAATATTAATGTATCAACTTTATACTGTACAGACAATAAAAGTATGATTCATCACACTTTCACAAAGCTGAATTATTTTTTATTTATAGTCTTGCATCGAGCCCCTATATTTTTCCTTACATTAGTATCTCTTTTTTATTGATTGATTTTAGAGAGAGAAAGAGAAAAGGAGAGAGAAAGAGAGAAACTGACTTGCTGTTCTACTTATTTATGCATTTATTGGTTGTTTTTTGTATGTGCCCTGACCAGGAATCAAACCCACAACCCTGAAGTATCAGACGATGCTGTAACCAACCAAGCTACCTGGCCAGGGCTTTGTTAGTGTCTCTTAGAACTCAAGTCTTTAATGAAGCAATCTCAGTTTCATCTTATACATCTTTGATAACATTTCAACATTCGTTTATGTTCAATTCTCCATGAAATTATTTTCCCCACCATAGTAGTAGAGTGTAACCTGGCATTTCTCTGAAGATTCCCGGCATCAGCATCAGCTGACAGAGTCAAATTCAAATTTCCATGCCTGCTTTATTTGATAAGAAAAGAAAAATAAGATTGACTTAAACCCACTTAAATCAAATGGACATAGGGGGAATAATGAGTACCTTTTCCCAGTAGTTCTTGAAAAATCCTAAAATTAATCATGATTAGACACCTTCTGAAAATCAGTAGCTTTTCTCTACCTTAATAATAACAAATTTGAAACTAAAGTGGAAAGAACATATCCATTTATAGTAGAGACAAAACAATAAAATTCTGAGAGCTAAATATAACAAGAGTAGTATAAGACATAAAAGTTAAATTATGAAATCCAAATGAAGTGCAGATATAAAATGCTTCTGAAATTTATATGAATCTATAAGAATAAAGATCCAAAAATTTATGAAAATTGAAGGAACAATTAAGAAGCCTAAGTAGAAGACTTCTGAATAGTAAGATAACAATAAAGTCAAAAGTGTATGATATTGGCACAAAACTATGTAAATATATTAAAATATTATAAACAAAATGAAGTTACAACTTCAAATATATCTGTAAATTAAGTGCAGAAAAACTTTTATTATTCTTAGAGACTAGTTATTGAAGGATAATTGCAAATAGAATTCACTTTCAGAATTCATAGGGTCCCCTGACAACCGAAAGAGTAATTGCAAACCTTCTCAATGAAATGCTGGAAGAATGTCACTGTTAAAACCTAAGCTTTTATTACCAAAAATATCTTTCTAATAAAATTATACCTTCTATAAAATTAAGAATTATTATTGCAATTCTTTATTTTAAAATAAGTAAAAATGAATAGAATGTATTAGTTGAAAAAATGTAGAGTGAAATAGAGCAAATGAAATACAAAAGCAATAGAAAATAATGAATGATTTCAAAATCTTCTCCCCAGGATTTTCTTTTCTTCACAAGTTTGGATGGGTCAAGGGACTTACACTGTTGACCAAGAAGGAATTCTAGTAATGTGACAATAGAGAGAACATTTTGTGTTTTTAGTTTTCAACTGTTGCAATGAAAAGTAGAATTCTGAAAAATAAAATTAAAGACATATACCACAAGGTAAACAGATATAAACAACCACTTCTAGACCACCTCCAAAATGATAAACAAACCATAGACATTGTAATAACTGAGATATTTTTGAAGGAAAAAATTGTTTTGATTGATAGGGAAAATCGTGTCGCATCTCTTCCCAAGGAAACAGGAGAAAGATGGCCTCAGCAGAATCTGCTTTAGCAGAGGCCCTGGTAACTGTGAGCTCAGACCCTTTGTGGTGTTTGGAGGGAGGTGGCTGAGCGTTGGGAGATCATTCAGTTTTGAAGGAGTTCAGTGAATGAATACACTCAGCCTGGCCTAGATTCATTTCATTAAGAGAGAATGGGCTATGCAACATTACCAAAACCGAGTTCACTTAAGGTAATAAGCCAGGGATATATCTGACCATCTGTCTCTTGCCATCACAGTGGCTAAAACAAAAATGCAGAAAATAAGACAGAAAATAACAACTGTTGAAAAGGATGTGAGAAAAACAAGAGAACTCTTGTACCATGTTGGTAAAACTGTAAATTGGTACAACCATGCTGAAAACTAACTGAAAGTTCTAAAGTTAAACATATAAATGTTTTAGGACTCGGCAATTCCAGGCTGACATTCATATGGCTAACAGAAATATGTACATACATTCACCAAAAAATGTGCACTGGAATGGTCACAGAAACACTATTTATAATAAACCCATCTAAGAACTACATAAATGGCTTCTATCAACAGAATAAATTAATAAATTGTGATATATTCTCCTACTGGAACACTATAGCAATGAGAATAAATGAAATAATTACTCACAACATGGATCAATCTTGCAGATAGAATGTGGATAAATCTTATAAGCACATTGTGTTACAAAAGTCATCAGGCACAAAAGAGAATGTGCTGTTTCATTCCCTTATTTAAAATTTAAAACAGACAAACCAAATTATGGCGCTGGAGGTCAGGATGATGGTTATCCTGGGGGCAGAGACTGGAGACTGGAAGAGGGAGAAAGGATGGGGGACATGGAATGCTGATGATGTTCACTTTGTAAAATTTCATCAACCTTTGAACTTCTATTTTGTGTACTTTTCTGTATGTATACTTTAATAAAGTGTTCCCTGACAAATTTTTGTTTGTAGTATAAAACAGAAAGCAGTGGGAAGGAAAAGTGAGCAAGTTAACTTTCTTTAAATGGAAGGAATAGTTTATAAAAAAATTTAACTAAAAAGAAAACAACAGCTTTCCATATAGAGAGTAACTGGGTTCATGTCTATCTTGCTCAATAGTCTGGGAAAAACACCACCTTTGATTTTTATTTCAAAATCAAAGGCCATTCTTGCTCTTGTTCCAAAGAACAGTTTTCATATACTTGGCCCCTTTCCCCAATTTTCTAAAATAGGTAGAGTGAGAATACTGCTAACTAAAAAGATATCATCTTGTAAAATCACTTCGCCACTCACGGCAATTTAAACTTTGGAAAACCATTTTGCACACTGCCCATAGAAGTTCAGTGAAGGGGATTGCCAGTAAGTACTTTGAGTGGGAATGAGTCACCTGAGTTCATGGCAAAAGAATTTACATTCCAGACACGAAATAAACTAAGCAAGCACTACTAAGACGATAGAAGTCGTGGCCTCTGAAAGTGTTAAACTCTCTTCCCAAGATACTGAATTTATAAACTGCTCTGTTCTCACCTACTCTGAGAAGGCAAAATCCCTGGGCAATTCTAAACAGATAGATGGAAGTCAAAATGTCAAACAGAAGAGTAAGAGCCACAGTGAACCCAGTGAAGACCACTGAGTATGAGATGCTGGGAAATAGTACAAAATAGACCAAGTTGGCTTCAAAGAATCAAAGAATGAAAATTCCTTAGAAGAGTGACCAGCTATACAAAGAGGTAAATTAGCAGAACTATACAAATACATATTTGATCCAAAAACAAAAGCATTCACCCTGTTAAAGACTTTACAAAAAGAGAGAATTGCATATCATGTATATACACATACATAATTATCATCATATGCCTCTGCATTTAACGAGCATCTGAAGTTAGGGATCATATTTTAGTCATTTTTTTATGTCTGGCATCTAAAGTACCTGGCTTAGGATCGGCACCCAAACACATTCACTAAAAGTTAAATAAAATGTTATGTAAGCATGTAGACCTTCTTAATCAATCAATGAATAATCCCAGATTTTTAACATTTTATATAAAGTTTCTTCTCTTCCCATGTTCTCAACTGTCAGCTTTTGTTTTACTTTAAATAATGCAGAACTTCTATAACCTCATGTTTTAACTCATAGTTTGTTGAGTCGAATAGTTTGAAGGTTCACTCTCTTTCTAGACAAAAACCATGAATTTTATGATACAAGCTTGCCATCCTTAAGCATTTCTTCACCCTTTAGATAAGTTCACAGAAACAGAGGGAATTTATAAGCTCAAATGAATGCAATACTATATTTAGAGCATAAGCCTAAACTGAAATATTAAGAACATCGTGTTTTCATCAGCATTCTACTTACATGTTACATCTTACACTTCCCATGTAAACATTTATATATTTTTAACAAAATCAATAAAAGCATGCATGCATGATCCACAGAATACTAAATTTTGTGTTCATTATTCCCATGAATATGTTAATACTGCTACTCTATATGCATGCATCCGCAGTACATGGCAGTTCTTTTCATTTATTGAAAATACTTATATCTTAATGTAAGATATACAATAATGCAAGACTTAAATAATGTCTTGTGCCCTGTGCATCATGCAATGCACTTTCGTTTCACTGAACGTGATTTGGAGTTTTAGCCATATTGATTCACGTAAAGCTAGTGCACTCGTTTGCACTGCTGCATTCTGTTACATGATTACAACACAATTACATTAATCTAGCGTTGTGTTTGTGAGCACTCAGTTTTCTCCAGTTTTTCAGTATTAAAAGAAAAGGAAAGCTGTAGCGGACGATAATACATGCTTTCTTGTGAGTGTGTGTCTCTTTAATGGAATTGCTGCATATCGAGTAAGTACATCTTCAAGTTTAATAAAAATTTCCAAATGGTTTATTAAACATTTCAAATTTTGTATTGGTGGTACCATTTACACTGCAAACAAGAGTGAATGCATATTATCATTTCTCCAAATACTCACCAGTATTGCTATTGTCAGACTGTTCAAATGTTACCAGTTTTCTGTGTGTGAAATGGTATTTTAGTTTAATACTTCACTGATTATTACTAAGGTGGGCAACTTTTCATGTTTATTGGCCCTTTATGTTTTTGCCTATTTGTAAATTTGGCCTATTTTTGAAGAGACAGGATGTCAATTATATTTTTCATATTTATTTGAATAAATTATTTTTTATTCTGGATACTACTTCACTGCTGTGACAAGTGTGGCCAATATTCTTCCCCACTCCATGGCTTGTTTTTACTTTTGTTTATTGAGCCTTTTGTTGAGCAGAAATTTTAAATTTACATGTAGTAAATGAATTAAGAATTTTTTAATGGATTGTATTTTCTGTATTTTGTTTGAAAAATCTTACTCTTCTAAACATTTTAACATTTGGCTTTAATTATCTAGGTCTTTAATCTCTCTGAAATAATTTTCTGAGTGATGTAACTTTGGAACACATTTCAATTACTTCTTAAGTAGGTAGCTGATTTTCCTAGATCCATCCTGCTTATATATATATATATTGCTTCTAGATTTCTGGTGCTGAGGGTGGAAGGATGAGGGGCAAAGAAGCAAAGTCCTAAGCTCTAGTCAAAGTAGAATAATTTTACACATTCAGATGCCATCAGAAGTTTCTTCAAATTAAGGGATATACTCTGAAACCACTGCCATGGATGGCAAAGGTCAGTCCTGGGGTAGAAAGTGACAGTTTAGGAGTTATGCTAGATGTGCCTGGGGCACATCTCTCTAGGACGGAGAGAAGGTTAGTTTGTTTGTTTGACCAGCTTCAGAGTGTGTAAAAGCTGGTGTGAAGAGTGCTAACGGGGATTGGAACAGTGGGGTGGGTATAGGGTGGAGGAACCTCACCTGTCCGCAGGGAGCACGTGAGGTCCTGGGGCAGTCTGCACTATGCAGTCAGTGATAGGACATGATTTTTTGGGGGGAGAGGGGGTGTAGCCCCTTCCAATATTCCTCAAACCTTCAAGTTAGCTTTCTTTAGAATTACCCCTCTCGGTTATGCCATTGAAAAAAAATAGGTAAATCCTCCAAACCCATCCTTGGGTGTATAAACATTACAGGGTGAAAGCAGAGATACCATCTTTCCATCGGAGTGGGCAGAAATGACAGATGTCATTAGACAACCAATGTTCTTGGTAAAGTCAATGACAAGGTCAGCTTCTGATATGCACGTGTGTTGGCAAGATGGAGAGGTCAAAGTGGGAGAAACACAGTGCCTTTTTGGAAGGCATTTGAGATGTTGCCCTTGGAGGTGCCTAGGACACACTTTGACAGTGGTCCTGGGTATCGAGTTAGGGACTGATTTCCTGTTGGAATCTGGTGCCAGACATGTATCAGTTAAAAAAAAAAATTAATTAAGGGCTTATTTGATGGGGCCTGGATCTTAGAGCTTAAACAAGTGTGAGAAGCCTGAACAGATACTCAGTCCGAGGTGTATGCAACAAGATAAAAATAAAAAACATAAGCAGAGATGCCAGATATACTACCCATACTAGAAAATCTCAGACACTTCTTTTTGCTAAAGTTTTTCCTGCCCTTCCACTAGATCCATTCATTTAATCATCAGTTAATTTCTGCACTGGCTGAACAATCACTTATTGATTTTCTGCCGTGTGCCTGAAACAGTGCTGGACAGACTGGGTCCTGAATGTGTGGAGCTTGCAGGGAGTAGAGAAGTTCTTATTAAACTAATGAGTGACACCAGGCACTGGGGCAGGGATGGAGGACGTGATCAAGAGTCCATCAAATGAGAACCTCCCCATGCAGTAAATTTAGAAATAAGTGTCACTACAAAGCCTGAGAAAGATAAAATTATGTTTAGTAAAGGCATTTGAAAACACTAGCAACTCAGAAATGCTTTTATTAAGTTCCACTACCATGAGCATTTTGGAACTCAATCATCTTTCTTTTCTGGAAAGTCCATTCATACCACATGCTTCTGTCCACAGGAGTAGCAGATAAAGGCAATAGTGTTGTGTGTATGCGTGCAGTTTACTGTGGGTGGGGCCTGATCATCATATTGAATTCAGGTAAACTAGTCTCTGTATACAATGTGATGAAGAGGGGAAGGAGACCTATACACATTTATGACTTTTTATTTATTTAGGTTTTCTCAGTGTTAGAAATATGTGTCACAGAGTCAGTTGTCTGCACCCTGCATTTTATTGTTTTCCAAAGAGAAAGCCAGGGGTGTATTCCACATAATTTTTTTATAGCCTGTTAAGCCATAAAACAACTCCTTTTCAGCTATTTCTGATTCAAAGTATACACAGAGCAGGGTTTTTTGTTTCTTTAAAGTATGAATCTGAGAGTTTGTGGAGAAGTGCTATGTGAATCCCAAAACTCATATCGTGTATCCTTCCCTCCGGAGGCCTGGAATCTCTATAGATTTTACAGCCTAATTAACAATTCTGCAGACAGTAAAACCCCCAAAGACCTTTTTTGCTGCTCCAAAATGGTTCTGATTTCTCATTCTGTCATGTGGATTGATATCACATCTGAATTATGGGTTTGACTGGAAAGAAGATAGAGAATGGCAGTGTGGGAATGTGTAAATGCCTTTACAAATTTTGGTGCAAGTTTTCGTCTTTGAAGAGCACTTGGGACCAGACACATCGCATCCCACTTGCATCATTCGGCAGATCACGTTCCTAGGTCTTCGTCCTCATGATGTTACCAAGAACCCCAAGGGGAGCTCTAAGTAGCTGTATGTACTTGTGTGTAGCAAGATATCTAATTTGTGTGACTCTGGGTTTTTTTTTTTTTACTACATATACAGTAACTTTAAGGATTTGGTTCACCTTGGTTTATCACTGATGCCTATACCTACATATTATCAACTGCTCTATAGTCATAATGAGTTCTGTGTGTTGTTTCCAGCTAATAATTTAAGGTATTTGTTAATATAAGTTATTTTGATATAATATTTTGTACACTGTGTTGCTTCTGATTACACGTGATAAAGTAAATTATTAAGGATAAGCAAATACATATAATTAAGAAAAATTCATCTTTACAGATTAAATGACAAAGAGAGTTATTCCTATTTTGCTTTTATACTTTTCTTATTTTATTCTTGTCCATGTTTCTAAAAATACCTACAAGGCAAACACGAACTGTACAAAAGCCCAGTAGTACACCAGTTACTATGCCTCAGAGCGCAGTAACAGTGAAGATTAGCATTTTACAACACAGTGTGTTAAAATAAAAGTACCAAATCACATGTGCTTACTGTTAAAAAGAAAAGGTTAGAAAAGTACAAATCTATAAAGAAAATACCAGTAAATCAGAAACCAAGATTCTTGTCGTGTTCTAGTCATGCCCATTATTGTTGAGTACACAGAAAATTCGGCAGTTTCTTACAGAAAAAAAGGCAAAAATAGTTTCTACTTAACGCACTGTCAGGGGCATAATAATATAAATAATTTCAAAAGCTTTCACACACACACAAAGTCAAGCAATCCCATTTGCTTATTCCCAAGGATAATGCTAAATTTATTTATGTTTGAAAAGAAAGACTAAGTCCCGACTTTAATCCTCAGTGTGTCTGCATTGTTTAACTTCTCTGCTTCCGTTGCTGCAGCCTGGTCAGCCACCCCTCCCTGACTGCTCTCCCACTTAAATTGGACCCCAGATATGCTTTTATGCACCAGCTTGATTTCCAACTCCTTTTAAGGCAAGTCCTCTTAAAGCCTCAATCTGAAATATGTGGTTTTTCACTGTCTATTTTATGTTCCTTATATGACTTAGCTCATTAACAAATTCAAGTAAAGAAGCACACTCAAAATGCTAGGTACTACACTGGAAAACATTTTTAAATAATTGCTATCTTTTTTGTCATGTTGTTCTGGGCTACATTGTGCTTCTCTCCCATGCCCCAAATTCATGTTGAGGTACTAACCCTCAGTACCTCAGAGCGAAATTGTATTAGAAGGTTAGGTCTTTAAAGAGTTAACTTATAGCCCCGGCTGGTGTAGCTCAGTGGATTGAGCGCGGGCTGGGAACCAGAGGGTCCCGGTTCGATTCCCAGTCGGGGCACATGCCTGGGTTGCGGGCCAGGTCCCCAATGAGGGCCATGTGAGAGGCAACCATACATTGCTCTTTCTCCCTCCCTTCTCCTCTATCTGAAAATAAATAAATGAAATCTTAAAAAAAAAAGAGTTAACTTATAATAAGGCTCCAATATAATATGACTCGTGTCCTTTTGAGATAAAGGAGATATACAAGGGGTGCATGAACACAGAGAAAATACCATGTCAAGACCTGATGAGAAGATGACCATCTACAAAAGAAGAGAGGCCTTGGGAGAAATCAACCCTGCTGACACCTTGATCTTGAGAAAAAATTTCTGTTGTTCAAGCCACCCCTACTGTGGTACTTTTTATGGCAGTCCTAGCAGGCTAATGCACATGTATACAGTTAATAGGTGTCAAAAGCAATTGGTAGCATTGTAAAAACACCACTTTGCCCTGAAGTTAAATTCTTAATACAGAAAATGTAAGAGCCAATATAAAAATGGATTTTGATGTCCTTTATCTCCCCCTCATGTCCTTTTATCTACTTCTCTAAAACCAGCTCAGCCAATTGATTACCACTGAAATGTTCTCTGCTCTTCTAGGTCACTCTTGCTCCCTTCTCTGGAAATCTTGAGCACCAATGTCCTAGACTACTGGAAAAAATATATATTTAACATCAGAACCGTGTTCTCATTCTGAACTTTGTCTTTAAAACCAATGTCAGTATACCTGTCCATTTGAAGTTGGTGTAAAGGAAGGTAGACAGAGCCTCCTTACCTGTTTGTCCAATCCACCACGCATCTTTCTCTTCCTCTCATGCTCACAGTGACACCTGGGACCCCACCACATGAGACGTAGGGTTACAATCCCTGAATTACATCACACCTTATTATTATCTTAAAATATCCTTATGAGACAGATCTCTCATATTAGAACGGAGGCTATACCACACACTTAAAAAACACTTCCTATATTACAATAGACAAAAAAATTGAATTAATAGCATGGCTTAGGGTACAATCTTTGAATTGTTTATTAAATGAATTTGAACCACATAATTTTTCTGACTTAAATCAGAAACCTGCCTCCTGAGAACCTAAGAGGTGACAGCAGCGGAGCGGGGCTCTGCTCGGAGCTGGTACGGCATGGGCTTCATGGCCAACCCATACGTGGGCTTCAGGTCCAACCTGGCTCCTGGGCATTTTTTCAGCTTGAGCTGTTGCAGAACTGTGATGATGAAAATGAATATCTCATTTCGTGCAACGTCTTCTCCGAGACACTTCCGGATTCCCATTCCAAATATTAGAACCTTGTCAACAAGACTTTTATTCAGTTCCTTGTTTTCGTTTAGGAATCTCTCAGGACTAAATAAACTAGGAATATCCCAGATAGTTCTGCGTAAAATAGACAAAAGTTACATTTTAAAAAGAAATCATTTGATCATTTTGCCATCTTTGCCAACTTCTGCACAATAATTTTGTTTTGCATGAAATGCTTTGTTCATGTTTGGAATATACTTTAAAAGTTTTATATAATATACATGTGTAAATATACATACATATATACATATGTGTATCTATAAAATTATGTAAGTATATCATTATTATGAATATATGTATATAAAATTCTTTAATTTATTGGCATTTTTAGAAGCCATAAAGAATTACCACAATTATTTTTAGTTTTCACTAAAATGACTTTTGATTCATTAAATAGTGAATAAAATACTTGAACATTTATTTTAATTTTTTATTATATTAAATGAAGAGTTCTACAAAATTCTCCTATGCATATTCCAAAATATTGGTATAAATAAAAGGAATAAATATTCAATCTCCTTTGCTTTAAACAAAATGAGCATACTTTTCACTCTGGTATAATTATGTTGAGTAGAAGGTCTTCATACATCATCACAGACAGCAGCCCGGTGACCAGAAAGCAGGTCTGGCTGAGGGGTTGCCCACAGTTCTGAGCCTCTCCTGCATCTGGTTCTCCCTTCTCCTTCCACCTGACTTTACCAAGAATTGGGCTTCTTTGGGTATCAATGTCACTCTCTTTCTAGGAGAATATTTGTTTTCTTTCTCCACCAAAGGTCACAGGTCTGGAGATCTACAAGTCGTACTCAGTCTTTTAATAAATTTTGCTTTGCTCTCACAATCTTTTAAAAATAATCCATTGTCTCTAACATTTAAACATCAGAAGAGTCCATATGAAAATTTCCATTTCCAAGTTCTGTCTTACAACTGAAAGGGTTGACAACACGAGGACAATGTCCTGCTTGTCCTCTGTTTCCTGAGCTGAATTACACACAGCGAATGGCCCCTCCACACCGCTTCAACAAGGGCAATTCTCTCATTTTTGGTATTCCCCACTGCTCAGGAGATGCTTAAGTTAGTGACCTCTGCTTTACTAAATAGGAATAATTTCCCTATTATATCAAGTCTTGAATCACATACTCATTTACCTTAAATAAGTGCCTCTATACAAGCAGTATTTCTTTATAAGCACTTGTGTTAACACAGTTTATTAGACCATTACTCAATATTCAACATAATCATACATTCTTAAGATACTAGAACACTTAGGACATGAGGTAGTGCTGAGAACAAATGCCATTAAGTTTATGCTGACTATATTTTTCTTATAGTGAGTTTTTAAATGCTTAGCCTTATTCAGCATAATCACAGATTGTGAAGAGTGGAAGTAATCCTTGGCTGGTGTGGCTCAGTGGATTGAGTGCCAGCCTGTGAAGCAAAGGGTCACAGGTTTGATTCCCAGCCAGGGCACGTGCCTTGGTTGCAGGCCAAGTTCCCCGGAGGGGACACCTGAGGGGTAACCACAGATTGATGTTTCTCTCCCTCTCTTTCTCCTTCCCTTCCCTCTGTCTAAAAATAAATAAATAAAATCTTTAAATAAAAAGAATGGAAGCATCAATCTTTCTGACAATAAATTTTGTGATGGGACAGCCTGTGCAGTGCATTCCACCATTTTGCTGGTTATGAAGGTGTTGTTAGGGATAACCGCCTCTCTCCCAAACAGCCTGGAGCATGAGACATCAGTCAGAGGAACAGCCCGCTGAGTGCATAAGAATACAACCTCTACCAGTTTACTGTACACATTAAGCTCTGGCCAGACCACACGGAGATTCAGTTTCTGTCAAACAGGATATACACACTGAATGTGAGTCCTGCTTTTGCTACTTACTGAACATGTGACCTTAGGTGATTTGTTTCACCTGGCTGAAAGTTTCTTCAGTTGTAAAATTGGGATTATGGTAGCACCACTGCAGACGATTATTGTTGAGGCTCAGAGGAAACACTTCAAGATTTTGTACCCAACAAAGTAGGGTCTATAAAATATTAGCTGACATCATCATTATTCCTACCACCACTATCGCCATTGCCATCATCCTCACTTTCACTGTGTGAGGTATTTTCATTTCAGTCCTTCCATTTATAGCTGATACTGATGAGACTCTAGTTATATTTTAATTGCAAATATTTATTGAGTGGCTACTATGTGCCAGGCACTGATCTAAGTGCCGAGATACAGGAAAACCAAACAAAAAGAAAGAAATATACTCTGCTTGGTCTTTCATATTCTTTGGAGGGAATTCATGCTCCATTTCAAACAGCCCTAACCCAAGCAGAGGGTGAGCCCCAAAAGTCCTTGGTCTACATCTCCCCCAGTAAGCCCACTTTTGGGATTGGATTTGCCCTGAATGAATCTATATTAAGATATTATTCTTCCCATTATCAGTAAGGAGAGAAACCTGAATTTTCTTCCAATTTCTTTCAAGAAAAATAAAAGGAATGATGTTTAGTTAAGAATGTATATCTTCCCCTGATTAATAACTAACAAACAACCGAACAAATTTAACCCCAAGAAATTATTTTGGTAACTTACTCATCATGATTTACTTGATACATGTTAATAAAGGTACATGTTTTCCTGGGAATGAAATAACCATTCAGGGTAGTGTCTGCTGTGGTGCTGGGAAAGCAAAGTACATCATTATCATTTCAACACATTCTGTGAATTCGAATAACCCATTCCTATTAATGTCTTTTTAGAAACTATAGTGATATGAAATCTTTATAAATCCTCATTGTTTCATTAACTAATACATCTTCCACCTATTGCCAAATTAGTAATTTATTCCTTTTCTTGCATTTATAAAACATACTGAGCAGTTAACATATTTAAGGCATTGCTATGAGGGAAAATCTCAATGGAAATTACCTTAATATTTCGACGACAAAGTTGGCCATAAATATACACATCAAATTATATCAGGGAACTATAATGAAATTATTACTTTCAGTGTGCCTTGTGTGTTTTGGCTTTTATCAATAGATCAAGAAAACAAAACATGACATCTTTTAGTACCTGGTAGAAGGAACAATGGGACTGGAACTAGAAAATCTGAACTTCAGACACTGCTTGCAGTGAACTATTGGGCTCATATCCACTCCATGACTTCATTTTCTAGCTATGAAGTGATATTGTTTGTGTTGGATGATCTCTAAGTTGTCTTTAGAACAAATAATCTATTTTTCTAGTCCCATACTCAAACTTCTTTATGCAAACCGTATACCTTTGTTTTTTATACCTCTATAATTATGCATGGATTAGATTAAATCATGTTATATTTCCATGTGGCACTCCCTAAATTCCTAGCTCGCCCCCACATTCACGTCTGCCCCAAAGGAGCAAAAGGGACATTTCAGTTTGATGAGTTTGTGAGAAGAATCTGAGAACACTTGGCTTAGCTACTCCTACATTCTCTCTTCTGATGAGCCAACCTGTAGAGAAGACACATCTCATCTACGATCACTAATCAGAGGAGCTTGGAGAAGCAGATTTCATACTTCCACAGGAGACTACTGTTGTTTCAACTTCCGAGAGACTGAGTGGCAAAGGGTGTCTAATTAGGGTGAGAAGTATAAGGAAGCCTACTTGACCCATCTCTAAGCAAATTGTGTGAACTACCTCTGATCATTAGGAAAACTCATGTTTGAATTTCTATTCTCATCTTGTAGCTAGTATTGAACTTTAGCAAATAATATGGACATTAGTCATTGGGTACCCTAAAAATCTAATTACAGGGACGCCAGGAAAGGAATATATCAATTTTGGAGGAAAGATCACTTCTTCCTAAGCATGGTAACTTGCCTGTTTCAATACATCCTGTCCACATGCCCTCTGTGTGTTCAGTTGCTCCAATTTTATTCTATGTCAAAAGCTTCATAACCCTATTTTATGGAAACTTAGCATATAAAATTTGATTTCCTTATTATTAAGATATGAGTATTTTAAAGGGAAATTCAATATATAAAATCATTAATTGTAGGATTTTTCTCTCTCTTCATATATATTCCTGAAACTTTTGTATGAAAGTGATTTCCACACAACTATTAGAGAACATATATGTAATAAATATTTATTATGGTACTGTTTAGCTTTGTGTACTGTGTGTTCATGTGTGTGTTGTAGATAATAGCAAAACTTTTGCTTCTTTTACCAGTGATTATTCCTTTTAGCTTCTTTTAATTCATTTTAATATATTTTCTGCTTTTTGATTCCATGCCTTTTTAAATGGAAAACAGTAAAATTCCAGGTACAGGAAGATCATTTAGTCCCAAAGAACATATATGTCTTTCATGTGTGTGCAAAAATTCTTGTTTCCTATCGCACTACTCTCACTGGTCAATGAATTGTCCTTTTATATACTATTTCTTCACTTTTAGTAATATAATGAGCACCTATGTTTTAAGATGAATTTTCCTATCACATATGTCCTCAGATGCATTTCCAGGCTCCAAAGTCAATGATCACTGTCATTCAACCCAAATGGTGCCTGTCAATTTCGCAGACCCTCTCTGTTCCTGATTATCTAGTAAATCTTATAGGCCAGACTCTTTTACGAAGAACCCATGTCACCTTATGAAAGTATTGGGACAGAAGAATGGCTTCTTTAAAAATAGGACCTGTTTTTAAAACCTAACCTGAAGATGAAATTTACTTCAAACAAAAAGAGGGTCTGCAGGAAGGGGATCACTGTGAGTTAACAGCATTGTGTGTGAATATGGAAAAAATACAGAGACACAATGCAGGGAGATGTGTTGCTCACTGTCTGGCCTTGACTCTGCTCAGCCAGAGGTCTGGCCTTTTAGGACACCTCAGCTGAAAGCACCACCTCCTGCTGCACCGGTAACCATGATTACTCCAGCTTCCTGGGGTGAGAGACATTCCCACTCCCTCACTGTTGAAAGGCTGGAAGCAAAAAAGCACTGAGATTTTCATTTTTTATTTTAATTATATGGAATGGAAATAGTTCAAAGTACCAGAACTTTGATTGCTCACATTTATATTTAACAACGCCTAATCTATACTGACATGCATTTGTGAGCTGGAGAGTCTGGTATAAGGTTCAGTAAACTTTCAAATATTTATAAATAGAAACTCTGTTTAATCTATTTGTGGTAACAATGGCCTCCTTAGTCGATTGACCAGCAGAATTCTAAGCTACTGAAAAGGACGCCACATCAGCAGGTGCCTCAGACTCTTCATAGGAGGAAGTTAAGTGAGTTTGTAAAACATTTCAAAGCCAAAAATATATTATGGTTGTATTATCTGTTCCCCGAAACTTCCATATCCTTTTCTCCCCTTAATTAGTATATGTAAGATAAAAATTAATGGCATCAAAGTTTAGTTATGAAAATAGTCACAAAATATGCTGTTGTGCTCTGTAAAGATTTCACTAGACAATTTCAAAATAAAATGAAATAAGATTTAAAGTAATACTAACATAATATATATATTTTAAAGGACCTAAAGTATTCGAATGCCTTAGACTCCTCATTCCCTTCCGTTGACTGCTGTTCAAAGGAGAATTATAAGCTTACCAATGTGGAATAGTAAAAGGAATAAAGGAGGCATGTCTGAATATTTCATTTATGAAAGCTTCTGTGTAGGGTAAAATTTTCCTGTCTTCAAATCTGGGTGATTTAAGCCCAATGTTTCCATCTGAAAGAAAAGTTTTTTTTTTATTTAATAAGGAAAATGACAATTATAAGGACTGTATTTTTCATCTGAAAGCACATTACCAATTTCTTCTTGAATTCTGGCTTGAATTTCTGGATAGTATATCAAATAAAGAAAGCTCCAATACAAAAAAGTTGATACCGTTTCAAAACCTGAAAAAAAATAGATAAAAATGTCATGGAAAAAATCATTAGCAAAATTGGTATTCTCATTTACTTCATATTTGAATATTATGAATCCAGAGAAAAGAATCTAAATATAACTGATAATTAGTAAACTCACAGTAAAGTAATTATTATATATTAAAGTTTGTTTCAGAATATAGGTTTAATTACTAACCCATTAGAATAGTCACCATCAAGAGGACAGAAAACAGTAAGTGTAGGTGAGGATGTACAAAATTGGAATCTTTATGCATTGCTGGTGGATAGGTAAAGTGGTGTAGTCACTATGGAAAACAGTATGAAAGTTCCTCAAATATAATTAACAGACCCTGGCTGGTGTAACTCAGTGGATTCAGCATGGGCTGGGAACCAAAGGGTCCCGGTTCGATTCCCAGTCAGGGCACATGCCTAGGTTGCAGGCCAGGTCCCCGTGAGGGCCATGTGAGAGGCAACCATACATTGCTGTTTCTCTCCCTCTCTGTTTCCCTCCCTTCTCCTCTCTCTAAATAAATAAATAAATAAATAAATAAATAAATAAATAAAATCTTAAAAAATAATAATAATAATTAGCAGGAATTATCATATAATCCAGGAATTCCACTTCTGTGTATAGCAGATCCAAAATAATTGAAATCAGGTCTTAAAGAGATATTTGCACACCCAAGTACATTTCAGCAATATTCACAATAGCTAAGAGGTGAAAATAGCCCTCATGTCCATTGATGGATGCATGGATAAACAAAACATGGTATATACATGCAATAGAATATTATGCAGTCTTAAAAAAGAGATCCTGTCACTTGCTACAACATGTATGAACTCAAGGATGTTATGTTAAATGAAACAAGTCAGTCACAAAAAAAATGCTATATGATTTCACTCATATGAGGTATTTAAAGTAGTCAAATAGTAGAAAGATAAATTAAAAAATAGTTGCTAGGGCTAGAGGAAAAAGAGGGGATAATTGGTGTTTAATGGACATACAGTTCAATTTTTCAAGATGAAAAAAGAGTAGAGACCTCTGGTGAAGATGGAGGTGTAGGTAAACACCCTTTGCCTCCTTGAACAACTACAGAAAAAATTATAACTAGACCTCAAAACAACACCCAGAACCATCAGAAAATCAAGCTGTATGGAAGTTCAACAACCAAGGATTGAAAGAAGCCACATTCATCCAGATAGGTAGGAGGGGTGGAGACATGTGTGTGTGTGGCCCAGAGAGGCGGCAGAACAGGCAGTCCCACATTCACATGTGGTGGATAAAAATCAGGAGGGATACCTCGGGAGCGAGGGATCCCAGCCCCAGGCAAGACAACATAGCCCAGGGTGATGAATCCCTATAACTTCTGACTATAGAAACCAGTGGGGGTTGGGCAGCATAAGACACTGCCAGATTTTCAGGAGACTCCACTTAAAGGCACTCATGAATTTATAACTTATGCAGACCCACCCCCTCTTGGATTATCACCAGGGAAATAGTTGGAAGGGCTCCAGTCACATATGGGCAGTAAGTGAAGTCATTAGAAACAGGGCAAATTCCAAGAAAACCTCCAGAAGCCAGGCAGTGGCACTTGCCCCTCCCCAAGCCCTCCGCCCATACAGAGCTACAAAGCAGTAAAGTGGGATTCCCCACCCTGGCAATTATCTAAGGCTTCACTTCACACAATTTACAGGTGCCTTTTCTACGATAGGCCACACTATAATAGGGAGTCACAGCAGTTCTATCTAATACACAGAAACAAACAGAGAGGCTGCCAAATTGAGGAGACAAAGAAATATGGCCCAAATGAAAAAACAGAACAAAACCCCAGGAAGAGAACTAAATGAAATGGAGATAACCAACCTATCAGTTGCAGAGTTCAAATCACTGGTTATGAGGATGCTCAAAGAACTCATTGAGTATTGTAACAGCATAAAAAAGACCCAGAAAGAAATGAAGGTTACATTAAGTGAAATAAAGAAAAATCTATAGGGAACAAACGGTGGAGTGGATGAAGCCAAGATTCAAATCAATGATTTTGTACATAAGAAAGAAATAAGCACTCAACCAGAACAGCAAGAAGAAAAAATAATTAAAAAAAAAATGAGGGCAGTATAAGGAGCCTTTGGGACATCTCCAAGTGTATCAACATCTGAATCATAGGGGTGCCAGAAGGAGAAGAGTAAGAGAAAGAAATTGAAAACTTATTTGAAAAAATAATGAAAGAAAACTTTCTGAAGTTGGTGAAGGAAATAGACATACAAGTCCAGGAAGCACAGAGAGTCCCAATCGAGTCGGACCCAAAGAAGACCACACCAAGACACATCATAATTAAAATGTCAAAGGTTAAAGATAAAGAGAGAATCTTAAAAGCAGCAAAAGAAAAGCAGAGAGTTACCTACAAAGGAGTTTCTATAAGAATTTTAGCTGATTTCTCAAAAGAAACTTTGCAGGCAAGAAGGAACTGGCAAGAAGTATTCAAGGTGATGAGTAGCAAGGACCTATAACTTAGATTATTCTATCCAGCAAAGCTACCATTCAGAATGGAAGGGCAGATAAAGTGCTTCCCAGACAAGGTAAAGCTAAACGAGTTCATCATCACCAAGCCCATTACTATATGAATTGTTAAAGGGACTTATTTAAGAAAAAGAAAATCAAAATTATGAACATTAAAATGACAACAAATTCACAACCATGAAAAACTGAATTTAAAAACAAACTAAACAAACCACCAGAATAGGAACAGAATCATAGATATGGAGATCATTCAGAGGGTTATTTACTGGGAGGGGGAAGGAGGAAGGGAAATGGTACAGGGATTAAAAAGCATAATTGGTAGGTAAAAAATAGACTGGGGGATGTTAAGAATGATTGTATAGGAAATGGAGAAGCCAAAGAACTCAAATGCACAACCTATGGACATGAACTAAGGGAGGGATTGCTAGAAAGGATGCTGGTTCTGGTGGAGGGGGAAAAGGGAGAGAAATTAGGACAACTGATATAGTATAATCAATAAAATATACTTTAAAAAAAGAAAAAGAAAACAAACTAGAGATCTGTTACACAACAATGTGAATATACATAGTATCACTAAACTGTATACTTAAAAATATTTAAGAGAGCAAATTTAATGTTTATGGGTTTAAAACCACAATAAAATAAAATTAAAATTAAAAAATACAGTTATTATTTATGACAAGTGAAAACAATGGAAACATTTCACTATATTTTGTTAATCATTGCTATGATCTATGTAGTAATAATAATTATAATTTATAAGTGACCACTGAGTTATTACTCTGTTTCATGCTATATATCTATATATCTATATATCTATGTAGGGTATATATAGTTATGCTTATTTTACTGAAGATAAAAATGTGCTTTAAGGATATTATGTGCCTTGTTGAAGGTGATTCAGAGAAGAGGCAGAGTCAGCACTTAAACTTGGACTTGTCTGGATCAAAAAGCCCCATGTTTGAATTAGCATAGCACATAATGGAGGACTGAGTACATTCGATTTTTTAATACTAATTTTTAGTGTTTGTTATGGTTTAAAATTCATCCTTTGAATAGGATATCATTACTTTTGAGATTATTTATACATTGACTAAATCTTTTTCATTATTGAAAATGAAAGCAAGAAAAAATGTCACAGGCCATTTTTTCTCAAGAGCAATTTTAACCCTGCATCAAAAATAAGATGACTTCTCAAAAACCTAACACACAGAAATGTCACATTAAAAAGGTTTTCTAGACTGCTTCAATTTAAAATTCACCTCTATGATAACCAAATGTCAAAATTAATGATGCCAATTTGTGTTTTCTACAAAATAAAATCTAGCAGCAGAATTAGTGTTTAAATCAACTTATCCTTTTTCCTTTTTTCTTTTAAATTTTTTATTGTTATTATATAACAGTCGTCCCAAATTTTGCCCCTGTGCCCTCCTCTACCCAGCATATTTTTTCCCAGTCTTCTACGGTGATGACTACAAGAACAATGATAACAGCAAACTTTAATCACTTGATTGCATTGTTATTGAGACGGGGCTTACTCTCACTTTAAAGATGAGAAATTTGCAGCAAGAATATGGTTAAATATTTCACCAGGGTCACAAACTTATAAAGCTAGCACCCAAAATCAAGCCTGTGTGCTCTGAAGGATTAAAACTTAACTGTTTGTTTGTTCCCTAAACAACCTGCAACACAACATGCACAAGAAATACACCCAGATATAGCTACAAGGCAGAGGAAACTCCTTTCTTTTCTCAAGACCTGGTTTTCTGATCTCACCAAAAAACTACTCAACCTAATAAGTGAATTTGGCAAAGCAGTGAGATACAAAGTCAATATAAAGAAATCGAAGACATTTTTATACACCAACACTGAAATATCAGCAACAGAAATCAGGAAAAAAATCCCATTTGATATAGCAACAAGAAAAATAAAGTACCTAGGAATAAACCTAATCAAGGAGGTAAAAGATCTGTACTTAGAAAAACTACACAACGCTAAAGAAAGAAATTAAGAAAGACACAAATAAATGGAAGCATATACCATGTTCATGGATTGGAAGAATTAACATTATCAAAATGTTCATACTACTCAAAGCAATTTATAGATTCAATGCCATCCCTATTAAATACCAATTACATATTTCACAGATATAGAACAAACATTTCAAAAATTTATATGGAACCATAAACAACCCTGAATAGCTGCTGCAATTTTAAGAAAGAAGACAAAGTAGAAGGGATCACAATACTTGACATAAAACTATATTACAAAGCCACTGTAACCAAAACAGTCTGGTACTGGCACAAGAACAGACATATAGATCAATAGAACAGAATAGAGAGCCCAGAAATAAACTCAAGTCTCTATGGTCAATTAATATTTGACAAAGCAGGCAGAAGCATTAAATGGAGTCAAAATAGCCTCTTTAACAAATAGTGTTAGGAGATCTGGACAGCTACATGCAAAAAAATGGAACCTGACCACCAACTTACACCATACACAAAAATAAACTCAAAAGAGATAAAAGACTTAAATATAAGTCATGACACCATAGAAGTCCTAGAGGAGAACATAGGCAGGAAAATCTCAGATATTCCACGCACCAATATTTTCACTGCTCTGTCCCCTAGAGCAAGGGACATAAAGGAAAGAATAAACAAATGGGACTTCATCAAAATAAAAAGCTTCTGCATGGCTAAAGAAAACATCTGCAAAATGAATAGGGATGACCACATGGGAAAATATATTTGCAAATGATACCTCAGACAAGGGTTTGATCTCCAAAATATATAAAGAACTCACATGACTCCACTCCAGGAAGACAAACAATCTGATTAAAAAATAGGCAAAGGACCTGAACAGACACTACTCCAAGGAGGACATACAAAGGGCCCAGAGACATATGAAAGGATGCTCAGCATCACTAGTCATCAGAGAGATGCAAATTAAAACCAGAATCACTAGCCATCAGAGAGATGCAAATTAACACTTTATACCAGTCACAATGGCCATCACAAACAAATTAACAAATAATAAGTACTGGAGAGGTTGTGGAGAAAAGGGAACCCTAGTATATCGTCAGTGGGAATGTAGACTGGTGCAGCCATTGTGGAAAACAGTATGGAATTTCCTCAAAAAAGTAAAAATGGAACTGCCTTTTGAATCGGCAATTCCATGGCTGGGATTATACCCTAAGAATCCAGAAACACCAATTCAAAAATACCTGTGCATCCCAATATTCATAGCAGCACAATTTACAATAGCCAAGTGTTGGAAGCTAAGTGCCCATCAGTAAAAGGGTCGATCAAAAAACTATGGTACATTTACACGGTGGAATATTATGCAGCAGAAAGAAAGAAGGAGCTCCTACCCTTTGTGACAGCATGGATGGAACTGGAGAACATCATGCTAAGTGAAATAAGCCAGGTGGTTAAAGACAAATATCACATGATCTCACCTATAAGTGTAACCTAATCAACAAAACAAACAAGCAAACAAAATATAACCAAAGGCACTGAAATAAAGAACAAACTGACAGTAACCAGAGGAGGAGAGGGAGGGCTATAATGGGGTAAATAAGGGGAAAGGTTGTAAAGGAACATGTATAAAGGACCAACGGGCAAAGCTAAAGTGGGGAAGGATTGAGGGTGGGAAGGGAGAAAGTGGTGGAAGGAAAATGGAGACAACTGTACACAAACAACAATAAAAAAAAAGTAAAAAAGAAAAAGTCAGTCTCAGAGTAAGCCAGTAACTTCCACAGTTTATAAGCCACAAAATTTCTAACACGATTTTAAATTGTAACAAATTATCTTAAAAGTAAGTTGTCCATGTATGACCATACTAGAGCACAGTGTGGTGTGAAACCATTGACTTCTACTTAGAATATATTGACTCCATTGTCTAGCGAAAAAGAAAGGACAAGCCATAACTACTGTATGAAAGACTGATTTTGACCGTTGTAGAGCCATGGGCATTTTATCCAAGACCTTAGACTATCTAGTTATGAGACAGAACTCATATTTTTATCATCATAAAAAAATATTTGCTTTATATATCAAGGCTTAAGCAATATATTACTTATCTTGGTAGATTATCAAAAAATTGAGATCATAATAAATGATTTTGGAAGATCCTGCCTACATCCAAAGGAGAAATTAAATTATCTCTATGATCAATTTGAAAAGTCAAATATGGAAATATAAATGTTAGTAATAAGGTAGAGCTGTTGAAACAGTGTGTTTGCAAATTTTATCCATTAAAATATGTGCTTTAGAGATCAACTGTTTTCTTTTAGTACTCTATTACATATCACTAGAGAACCAACACACATATGTGGAAGTTTGTGTCCTATTAATTTTCTTTATTACTCTTATTTTCATTCAAAATACAAATTCAATCAGATATGTTTGTTCCATGAATAAATGCATTACATAATAAAGTATTATACTGAATGTGCTTTGTTTTGCACACATTTATACAAATGATGTTTAACTGTGTTGTGCACATCTGTTGTCACTAATCTGTATCACAGTCATTTCTGTCATTTGCCATAATTTCATATTTGTTGATTTTTTTCAGGATCTTGACAGTATTATGTATTTCTGAAATACATTACCTCATCAAATCAAGCCGAAATAAAGCCCACTTGATGTGTTAATCACACCCACACACACCCAGTCTTTAGTATTCATGGTGTTCAGGCTTTAAAAAATGATCCTCAAAAAATGTAACAATAGCATTTAGCTTCAGATAGTTGGCAGAAGAAATAGTAAGTACAGAGTGATCACATCTGCATGATAAATAATAAGGGCATCCATCAACTTTAAATCATGATCACAATAATATACATGTATATGTAGGCAGTGGGGAGGGGAAACAGAGGTATTCACACAGGAAAAATAATAAAATCAAAACAAATGTCTATTGTTTGTGAGAAAATTCAGGAACACAGATGCATAAATCCTAGAAAAGAGTTAACCAATTTGCCAATAAATGTGGTATAAAGAAAAAAGGAAAAAATCAGTTTGAAGAATACTCCCCCTGAAATAAAACTACTAAAATACTTTTAGTATTTTGATGTTCCTCTCTACCTCTTCCCCTCTCCCTAAAAATAAATAAAATCTTTTTAAAAATATCATGATAATGTAAGAATACATGGTAACACATGACAATATAAAGCCTGCTTTATAAAAACACCTAAAACAAAAAAAATGTTTTAAACAGATGAAGAATGAAGGTCAACAGGTTGAGAGCGGGATGCAGGGATACAGAGTAATGAACAAACCAACAAGAACAGGTATATTTCATGAACAATGATGTTAATGCGCATGGAGACCATGATTAACTCAATTCTCTACTCCCGAGATGAAGATAAAGTTTTCTGAATGACATGAGAAGAAAGCAGATTGTCAAATTGTTAAATCGAAGTAAGAGAAATACACAAAATGGCTGTGATCAAAAAAGGGAAATACTCTAAACTGTAAACAGCAGAACACAAAGATAGTCATTAATCCTTATTTCCCTTACATTTTGACAAATACTCTCACATACCAGCTCCGAAGATGTCATTCACAGTGCTTATGATTTCATCGTCATTTAAAGTGGCTGTTTTGGTAGTAGCATATTTGTTGTGGCAGGTACTAATCAGAGCATCAGTAATGTCTCGCATATGGTCCTGAGGAGACAAATCTTAGTATGATTATTGATCCCTATTTACATTTTACATCACAAACAAATCCCGTGCACCATGTCGTATAAAATGAACTCAATTCGCCTAGGAATATGAAGATTATAGTAGATCATTTTAAACCTTACAGCCAATTTTGCTTGTCCAATTTTAACGCTCAATTTTAAAAGAATGTAGAATAGAAAACCAAGAGAACAAACTCAATTTTCTTTTTAAAGTTTCTTTCAATCAATAAAAAATTTCCTATGGCTGAAAGCATAGTTGAAAAAAATTAAAGATTAGTTTACCATGTAGAAATTGCTGGGTATTAAACATAATCAGAGGTTTCCAAACCCATTGTAAGAATTTTACTGTAATAAGCAGGTGAAAAGAGATAAGGCTGAAGTAGGTTAGGGAGTAGGAAGAAAAACTTAGGACTTTACAAATTCTTTTACTTACTGTATTTGTTCTAACATTCCTGAATGGTACCTTGAAACAGATTATTTATTGCCTCTTCTTTTTCTTTGAGGGGGACTTAACTCCTTACATCTCTTCATTTGCTCAATTATCCGTCTTTTCATTTTTATTTTTTCATGATGTCATCATCACAGTAAATCAGCCTTCAACAGCTACTATGCTTTCTAGTACATGCATATCTCATGAGAAAAATTTACTCTTCTGTGGACCATAAAAAATGGACCAAAAACATAACAGTGGCCTCACAAAAATGTCCACTTTTGTCGCCTGTAGTAACTTCTCAAAGTTCATTTCTATACAGTAAAGGGGCTCAAGTAGAAAAAGAGGGTAAATTGGAAGCTCCCCATACAATATTTTTTTGTAATTATTCAAAACACTTTCTGAAAAAAAAAAATGCTGATGCTTTTAAGACCTCATAGTTTTAGATGTGAAATGGAAGAGAAAAAAAATCAGTGGTTGATTTTTTTAAAGCACTTACCTACATGGTAATTATTCATCAGCCAACTACAGATTCACAATTCAAGTATTTACTTTAGCACACACTGAAGAAATTTCTGAGGTCTCAAAGAATTCAGAACTCTTCTTAGAGTCTCTATGTGAGAACTAAGTAATACTGTCCTACAATCTCACTGACTGAAACTCACATTTCCTGATAGTTCGTGTGAGGGTCATTATGGCAAAATTATAGTGAAAAGAACCAAGGATGAATATATACAACTTCCTGAGTACTCAACACATCTCATCATTATCTTTTGCTTCTTACCAAATCCCTTGTCCAGGTATAAATTTAAATCCTACCTTATCGTATGTAGTAAGATGATCTTGTACATGTCGTGCAACAAACTGATTAAAGGCCCGATAAAACTCTCGAGGAGCATTTACAATCTGCAGTGGAAGGTAGCGAAAACATGGTATGAAATCGGCAGGATTAGCTGCACTGGAGGCCTTGAGTAAGTCATCATTAGTTTTAACTATCCTCAGAAACTCCGCGTCGCCATGGTCATATCTCTTGCCAAAGCAAAGGGCACAGACAATGTTGGCTACCGCACACGTGATGGCATTTCTTGGATCAAAGCTGCCATTCTTAGAGGTCAACTCTGCAAAGACTTCAACCAGCTCAGCAGCTTCCTCGATGACATGTTCCTCAAGTAAGCAAGAGCAGGTGGAGGATTTTGCTTCTGCTTTAGAGAAAGTTCGTAAAGCATTAGAGGCTATTTTCTTATGAAGCTTCCAACTCTCGCCATAATTGACAGAAAATGAAAGACTCTTTCCTTCTGCCAGGAAAGAAAATGTGTGCATGTTAGGTCTGCCTGCAAAATGCTCTCCGTTCTTGAGTAGTACTTGCTTCACCATTTCCATTCCGTTCACCACCACGACAGGCACCATGCCAAGTTTGATGAGAAAAACATCTCCATATTTCTTCCTCATCTCTATGAATGTAAGGTAAGGATGGTCTCCTAGCTGAAGAAGATTTCCTATGATGGGGAAGGACCATGGGCCAGGAGGAGACACCTGCTTTCTCCCCTTGCTCCTGAGTGCTCTCACAAAAATAAAAACCATCACCAAAATTATGAGAGAAGTGGTCACCTCTCCAGTAGTGATTGCCATGTCAAATATCATTTTCAGGAATAAAGGACCTAAAATAGAAAAATATAAACCTTATTTTTACCATTCTAAGTGTAGACTAAGAGTCTTTCTTCCTTTAAATATTTAAATGAAAAGTATAGACTCTTTGTAGGTAGTTGAAAACTATTCTTAACCAATGTACCAGGAGGGTAAAATCACATTCTTAAAAAATGCATTATACCTTTATTCCAATTCTATTATTCTCACAATTCTAAACACCAGACCAAATTGTTTCATGTCAGTCATTGATACAATAGACTGAAGAAGACAATTTTTATGTAGAAAGCACCTTGGTGGTTGGTAAAGAGCTTAAGGCCATAGACGCTAATTTCATACTCATTATTAGTCAAGGATCTTCATCTTGTCACTTAATCTAAATTCCTCCTGGTTTTCTTCTCAGAGTATCCTATCTGACAGGATTAGTCATTCATTCTTTCAACAAATATTTATTGACCCACCCCACCCCATGTCAGGCACTAAAAAATACAGAATTTCACAGATGCATGAGGAAAGTAGATAAACAACAATAAGATTACAAAGTGGAAAATGCTATAGAGAGTTGAGTAAGGAGTCATCTGTCATTGTTTAAGGATCAAAATATATCATTAAAAAGTACTTGGTGAATTATAGCTATTTAGTGAATATCTCATTGGTTGTCTGCCTAGCCTGTGCTTATACTTCCCAGGCCTCTTAGAAGGGTGACCTGCTGAAGCTACATATCCTTCTGCTCCGTAACTTGCCCTTGTAGTCGTGGGTGACTGATCCAAGAATGGGCCACTGACCCAAAGTGGACCTTCCTTAGGAAGATGGAATTGGAACTGTGAAAGATCATCTTCTCTTTGGGCAGCTATATCTACAAAATCTGAGTCTGAAGATATGACCTGGGGACCTTTAACCCATCAGAAGGACATGAGAAACTGTGAAAGCAGATCTGAAAAATAAATGAAGTAGAAAGGAAAAGACATAATAGAGTGAGGGAGGCCTCATGAGCTTGCAATCACGACTTCTAGTACCTTCACGAGATCTAGTCCTTGGACTGAATTCTTTTCTGCTTAAACTAACTATAATTTGTTTCTACTACTTGCATCAAAGAGGGACGTCACCAAAAAATAAAGTTTCATACACCTGCAGAATACATTTGTTAGTCATTTTATTTTAGAGTAACTATAGAGGGAATAAAAAACCTTCCTTTAAAAGCATACATAACTAAACTGTTCACATTTCTCAAATTATTTACAGGACAAATAACATTGGGAGGCATTAAAATTGTTCACCAGTGTAAATGTTTGGTTCTCACTAGATTTGTTCTAGACATTTTAAATAAATATGCAAGCAAACCCTTGTCACCTGTCCTGTCTGATTGCTTCACTTTTCTAAGTCCACAGATAAAATGTGGCTAACTGCACCAACTTGCTTGGCACTGGTTACCAAAAACTGAACTTTGGAATTAAAAGTGAGAGGTCAACATTTTTATGAAAAAAATAAAAAAGAACCTGAATACACACATTTATACTAAAAAGAAAAACTGAGTCCCTAATCAACGCAACAGCTACAACCTGCAAAATTTCATTTTCTCTCTGTTCAGAAGGGAAACAGCGGGGGCTTCGTTGTGTTTCTGCTTTGCAGCATACTGATTTTGCAAAACATTTTCCATTAAAAATAACTATGACCATGAATTGCACACTTACCATGTGTCTGATCCAGAACCAAACGTTAAATCTGCACTGTCTTTTAAAACTTGCCCTTCTGAGAGAATTATAGAGAATCTTAGAGATAGTGTCATTTTCCCCATTTACTTCCCACGTTTCCTGAGCTGAATAACGAAGCATCAATAACTTTTTGCACTTTTTTTTTTTTTTTTTTTACAAAATGTAATTTCTCTTGGGCATTCACTAAACTGCCAGTTTGCACATTGAGACTCATCAGTGGCATTTCCAAAGCAGGATAAGAAATAGGTGAGAAGTGGTGTGTCCGAAAGAGCTTTGGGCATTCATAAGGGTGACTGGGTTTCCTGCCTCCCTCCTGCCCTGTTCAGCTGTGAGACTTCCGCTAAATCACATCTGCCTTCGCCTCATTTTCCTCGTCTGTAAAATGACCACTTCGGACTGGAAGACTCCGAAGGCCAGCTGCAGTCTTCAGTAATCAAAGCTAGCAGGGAAAACAGGGCAGAAGCACGAGTGTGACGCACGGTGTTAATCGCCCAGCAATATTATATTGCCAGAGTTTCCAGGGCAGTTTACAGTTCATCAACAATTGTAAGTAACTGTGATCATCATGAATTCTTGTTCAGCCTGGGCTCTTCTAGCTCCATTTATTAAAATCTCTTTGGCTGCTTTCCAGGCTCAGACGTACTGCCAGCTTTCCCAGCAGCTTCCTTGGAAAGCTCTGAAGGTACATTCTGTTCCTGTTGTTTTGGGGGTGAATTAGGGCTGACGACAGGGAGTAAAAGGCCCCCTACGGGTGGGCTGCTGCATCGTCAAAGATTCCAGGGGAACCCTCGATACCAGTCAGGTAAGAGCATGCATAGGTTGGGGGATTTTGTACTGATCCTCAAACGTAGACACACATTATACTCCCCCCTCACCCCGAAGCTGGTTAAACCATTGCAATGATCACATCTCGCACAGACCAATTACATCCAAATCTCTAGGGATGGATACATTTTTAAAAAGCTCCTCAATATGACTAAGGGGAATTCCAAGTTGAGGACCTTTTTGGAGGAATAACAACCTGTACGAGATCAACAAATCCATTCATCCCAATTTCAGTGAATCTTGGAAAGCTCACCTGTGCCCAGAAATCTTGCCGGTCAGTGCGAGGAATCTGCAGAAGGATGTAACCACCGAGAAAGTTTTGGAGAAAGCAGAAGGTATCCTAGGAAACAGAATAGTCTGGTCTCCACAGCAGCAGGCCTGGGGAAAGGCTGGAAGAAAACTTTCCGGGAAGAAACCCGGGAGGGGAGGACCTTGGACCCATGTGGGGAGGAGTCTGGACCTGGATTAGGGCATTTGAGAGCTAGAGGAAAGGATGAAGAAGCCTCTGCAGCCAAAATTGGGCACAGGAAGCTAGGAAATTCCAGAGTAAATGGAAGGAGAGCGACACAGGGAGCAAGGGGTCCTGAAAAAAGGAGTAGGATAGAAATTGATCTTGGAAAAAAGCAGGGCAGGAGAGGGTGGATTGGGGAAGACTAATCATTTTTAAACTGCTTGGGACAAGCAGAGGTAGTTTCAAAAGGTAGCAAAGAAACAGGGAGGAAAAATACGATTGTGTAGAGGCATGCTTTACTGCAGGTTTCAGGAAACCGGGAGAACGCACCACATTCTAGACAAGGAGCTGGGGAGTGGGGAAGGGGTGAGGGGATAGTGGGGAGATGGATGGAATTAAAAATCTAGGAAACTTAGGTTTCTCAGGTGGATATGGTAGATTCCTCAGGGGTTTTCACCATCCGGAGAGATTCGTATTTCCACAACTATAACAGTCAACCTCTGAGGATGATATTTATAGCTTTGATTTGAGAATATATTCTCACCTATGTCAGGGCATGTTTTCTACCTGAAGTCTACTTTCTCTGTTACTAGGTAAATGATGTATGGTTTGGGGATATCTTCCTGCAAGATGTCTGTAACTTATTATACAACAAACTTTTATAAAAAAAAAAAAGTTTTAAGAGTCTTTGGCTCAGAAAATATTTAAGGTTTCAAGGTCAGTTTTGAATGAGAATGTCCAAGAATGATCATTGGTAGTATGTTCTCACATAGCAAAGAAAGTGAGGCCCCAAAGTGAATGCTAAACATAATGTATTTACTAAAGGAAAAATAGTCAGGCCCCAAGCTTTAGTGTCAAATTCACACACACACACACACACACACACACACACACAAATTAGATTTCTAAATATCTAGACTCTAAAAATTAAAAAAAAATCTGGCAAAGGCCACAAACCATGGAAAGTTTTTTATCCACTAGCAGTACGTGTGCTAATAATCATGTCATACTTAGCTACTGAAAAAATATTCGTAATGTTTTTCCATGAAGTATCACCTTCTCTCATATAACTAACCCCACGTTGGATTAAAATATAGAAACTATGCAGCCATAGCAAAAACTTTATGCAAGTACCCATAATTTAGACAGTTGGTAATAATTTCTTGATAATGTGTTATTTGAAAGCTTTGATAGGAGATGATGATGAGAGTTGTCTTGGACTGAACGGCCAGGGATGGTGTATTAGTTTCTCAGGGATGCTATAACAGATTACCATAAACTTGGTACGTTACAAAAACAGAACTATATTAACTCTCAGTCTCAAGGCCAAAAGTCTGAGATCAAGGTGTTAGCAGGGCCCAGCTCCTTCCGAAGGCTGACTTTTCCACCTCTTGGTGGCACCAGCTGTTCCTTGGCTTGTGGCTGCGTAATGATAGTCCCTGTCTGTCTCCACATGGCCTCCTCCTTTTCTCCCAGTCTTTCCTGTGTGTCTTTTATAGAGATGCCTGTCCTTGCATTTAGGGCTCAATTGGATAATCCAGAGTGCTCACCATTGAAAATTCTTAACTTAATTACATTGCAATGATACTTTTGTCAAATAAGGTCACAGTTACAGGGTCTAGAGTGTAGACATATCTTTTTGGAGGCTACCATGCAACCAATTACAGGTGTGATATCACATTCACTACCATTGCCCTACGGTGAAGAAGTGAACTCAGGTCATTCAGATTCTACTTTCCTTTTTTGTTTTTTCTCCTGTGGGAAGTCATTTAGCAGGGTCTCCATATCTCCTGAGTTCCAATACGAGCTCTGTGATTTCGTAGGTTCATGTATTTGAACATGTTAATAAATCCTTCTCTACCTCGCCCTGGCTGGTGTAGCTCAGTAGATTGAGCGCAGGCTGGGAACCAGAGGGTTCTGGTTCAATTCCCAGTCAGGGCACATGCCTGGGTTGCGGGCCGGGTCCCCGTGAGGGCCATGTGAGAGGCAACCATACATTGCTGTATCTCTCCCTCTCTTTCTCCCTCCCTTCCCCTCTCTCTAAAAATAAATAAATAAAATCTTTAAAAAAAAATCCTTCTCTACCTCAGTAATCCTTTTCAGTAAAATATGGACTTCTCGCAGTACCTATCTCAGCAGTTAGTTAAAAGAATGATTTAATATCCATAAAACACTTAATATTTGGCATATAATAATTTTTTGAAAAAACAGTAGCTTCGGGTCATAGAAAAGGAATGCTATACTCCTAGGGATGAATAAGGGAGAGGGTGCTTTATGGAGAAGTTGATATTTATCTTTATTTATTTATTTTTTTGGTTTTTATATATGAAGTATTCATATTTTTTAATTTTTAATATCACTTTTATTGTGCTTTTATCATCTCTTTTAGCTTTCATCTTTTTTTAACCCTTAAAAATATTTTTTAATATATTTTATTGATTATGCTAATACAGTTGTCCCATTTTTCCCCCTTTCTTCCCCTCCGCCCCCATTCCCCACCCTTTAGTTTTTGTCCATAGGTCATACACATAAGTTCTTTGGCTTCTACATTTTCTATACTATTCTTAACCTCCCCCTGTCTGTTTTCTACCTACCATTTATGCTACTTATTCTCTGCCCCTTCCCCCCTCCCCCTACCACTCCCCTGTTGATATCCCTCCATACCTTGTATAAATCCCTTTAACATTTTGTACAATAAAGGCTGGGTGATGATGAACTCCTTGAACTTGGCCTTATCTGAGAAGCACTTTATCTGCCCTTCCATTCTAAATGAGAGTTTAGCTGGACAGAGTATTCTTGGATGTAGGTCCTTGCCTTTCATGACTTGGAATACTTTTCTCCAGCCCCTTCTTGCCTGCAAGGTCTCTTTTGAGAAATCAGCTGACAGTCTTATGGGAATTCCTTTGTAGGTAACTGTGTCCTTTTCTCTTGCTGCTTCTAGGGTTCTCTCCTTATTTTTAATCTTGGGTAATGTAATTATGATGTTGTAACAGGTAACCTCTGTGTTACTGAACTTCAGAAACACCTCCCAGTCTGCAGAGTGGGACTCCGAGAGACCAGCCCCCGCCTGGAGTGGCTAGGAGCCGTGGCAGGCAGGCTCCATACCCCGGGAAGGCAGCAGCACCCCCCACCCCCCACCCCCGCAGTAACACCTCCCGCCTGCAGGAGGGGGGGAGGGCGAAGGACAGGCAACCTCTGTGTTTATGACTCAGTATTTTGTAAGCTGCCATGTTTTGTCTCTGTACTTTGCAACTTGTGTATTTAGCCCCTGTGCTTTGTCCTTGATTGTAGAACTTGTGTTTAGCTTGAATCATGTAACATTCTGTACTTTGTTTTTACCAAATAAGATAGGTAGATTTAACTTCTGCATCAAGCTTCTGTAACCCTTGCTTGCCACTAAGCCCACGTAGGCAGGAAGTCTTGTCACGTAGGCAAGGCGTGAGTCTTGTCACGTAGGCAGGAAGTCCCAAGCTCATGTGCCTTTTTCTTTGTCTCCCAAATAAGGAAAGCTAGACCTGACTTCCGCTCCTGGCTCCTATAATCTTCTGCCACATAGTTTCTCGTCACTGCCTGAACATATATAAGCAAGTCCCTTCCTTCATTCGGTGCCCTGGATTTGGAGATTTCTCCCTAGGGTCCGCATGCGTAATAAAGTGTCTGTGACTCATACCTCTCATCAGGAGTTTGGTCGCTTCATTTTCCCGCAACAATGTGTCTTGGTGTGCTCCTCTTTGAGTCCAACTTCTTTGGGACTCTCTGAGCTTCCTAGACTTCCTGAAAGTCTATTTCCTTCACCAGCTTGGGGAAGTTCTCCATCATTATTTGTTCAAATAAGTTTTCAATCCTTGGTCTTCCTCTTCTCCTTCTGGCACCCCTATGACTTGGATGTTGGGATGTTTAAAGATGTCCTGGAGGTTCCTAAGCCTCTCCTCAGTTTTTTTAAATTATTGTTTCTTCATTTTTTTCTAGTTGGATTTTTTTCTTCCTGCTGGTCCACTCCATTGATTTGAGTCCCAGTTTCCTTCTCATCCTTATTGGTTCTCTGAAGATTTCTCCTCATTTTCTTTATATTATCCTTCACTTGTTCAACTAATCTTGACCATTTTTCTTCCAATCCTGTGAGCATCCTGATTACCAGTGTTTTGAACTGTGCATCTGATAGGTTGGCTATCTCTTGGTCGCTTAGTTGTATTTTTTCTGGATCTTTGATCTGTTCTTTCATTTGGGCCATTTTTTTTTCTCAGTGCGCCTGTTACTTTAAGAGGTAGAGCCTTAGGTGTTCACCTGGGCGGGGAAACCCACCTCGTTGTGTTTGATGCAGCCTGTGGGGGTGGGTCCTGAGAGAACAATGGTGCTTGCTCTGCTCTCCACACCCACACTGCCACCCACAAGCAAGTTGTGCCCCTCTGTGCTGGCTCTGGGGTTGGTGGATGGGCCTACACAGTTCCAAGTCCCAGTGGGTCTCACCAGTGAACTCTCCTGTGAGGCCGGGAGTTCCTCCTGCTGCTGCCTCAACCCCGACAGGTGGTTTCAATCAGTGGTTTGAGGTTTTATTTCCCTGCGTTGATGGGTTGCGCAGTCTGCTCTGCTCCCTGCTTTTTCTCCTGGTTTGTCTGCACGAGAATGAGGGACTGCCTGGTCCACCAGTCTCGGCCCCGCTGGGTCCGGGTGGGCCGGGCACCCTCACTGCGGATCTCTCTGGGCAGCTGCAGCGTTGCCAGTACTGCTCCACAAAGCGCCATCTTGCCGCGCGCTCCCCACCCCGTTTGCTGTGCGCTCTCTGCCCGGCTCCGCCCCACTTACCAGACTGGATGAATGTGTCTTCTTTAACTCCTTGGTTGTCAGACTTCCTCTCAGTTCGATTTTCTGTCAGATATGGCTGTTTTTTGTTTATTTAAATTGCTGTTTTTCCTCGTTTGGTTGTGTGAGGAGGCACAGTGTGTCTACCTATGCCTCCATCTTGCTGGAAGTCCCTGAGAAGGTGATATTTAAAATAAATTGTAAAGCATATGTGGGAAGAGATGCCAAACAGAGAAGAACATTTGAAAAGGTAGAGAGGTTTAAAAAAATAGCTTTGCGTAGTTAGGAAATAAAGTGAGGGAGAAGGTGAGCCCGCAAAAATGTACCTAAGTATATTCCCAGTGGCTTGGTCCAGTGGATTCAGCCACTTACATAGGTCCTGGCATATTTATTCAGAATTGCCATTACCTGTATCTGGTCCCCATTGAACTGTTCCTGGGCTGTTTTTTATATTATTTAAGATTACATTCACAACTAGTATGAACAACAACATTTAAATGGCTTAACTAAATAGGGTTTATATTTCTTACACAACAAAATATCTCAAGGTAAGTGGCTGCTTCCATTGGTTCAGCAGCTCCATGACAGTTAGAATGATATTTCTACCAGCCTTTGCTCTTTCCCTTTGGCTGCTGCATGGCTGCTGCAGCTCTGTCCATCACATCTATATCAGAACAATAAGAAGGGGGGGAAAGCATGTCAGCCACATTTGTACCATTCTATTATTTAAGAAACCGTAAGTTTCCCAGAAATGACCAGGAGAAATGTGCTTAAGTCTCATTACTATCACAGAAGAGAAAGCATTTGCATTGCCATGCATTCATTGCAAAGGAAAGGAGGCCAGCCCTGGCTGCTGTGGCTCAGTCGATTGACTGCCAGCCTGTGAACCAAAGGATTATCCATTTGATTCCCAGTCAGGGCACTGGGTTGCAGGCCAGGTCCCCAGTAGGGGGTGCATGAGAGGCAATCACACATTGATGTTTCTCTCCCTCTCTTTTTCCCTCCCTTCTCCTTTCTCTAAAAATAAACAAAATCTTTGAAATAAAAATAAGGCTTAATTAGTAAGACAAGGATGTAGGCTGGATATTGGGAGTACAATTCACATTGTCTGCCACACATTGTACCCAGTTGTCTTGTCTCTAGTCTCTCCCCTAAGTCATGCTCAACTCTGACAGCCTAATCAGCTTTCAAATAGATGAATATGACTATATTATTATGCTAACTTTCAGTCAGTCAGCATGCAGAGTACATTGTATGTCATTCAGTAGCATCTGTGACTGACTTATTTGCTTTTGCAGTATCATCTGTTGCTATTTTACTCCCTTATGTTTTGTAACATATCTGCTTTGATTCTCTCTCCCTTCTCTTAGTCACTATGCACCTAGGATTTTGTCTGGAAATAGGAGATGCTCAATACAGATGTGTGGTGTGAGTGAAAGACTTCCTCATACACACGAAGTTTTACCCTGCTTCTGTACTTCAGTTTCTACTGTTCTCTTTGCCTGGTATGCTCTTACACTTTACATTGTAGAACTGAAAATGCCAATTTAGTCTATAGGGTATACGATTCTATGAAACCTCATCTTGCTTGCTCTCTTTTCCCCTTTCTGTCTGTTGGAGTGGATACTGTGGTGTCTTGCCAAGATCTGCTCTTTAGAATTAATGCACACATCTTGACAATCATTGAGAATTTCTGTTACTCATAGCTCTCAACCACTGAAAATTTTGCCTTTAGTTTCAAAAAATCCCCTAGCTCAAGACATCCTTCTTTTCCTGGGGTGGCCTGCATCATGATCAGCTGGAGCACAGAAACAGAAGCCCTGCTGTGTTGACTCAATTTGGAATGAAGGCTCATTCCCACTCCATGGCTCTCCAGAAGATCAACTGAGACTCTGGTTGCAAGAGCATCAGTATTGTGGATCAAGTTCCCATTCTGCCCCAATCTGCTTTCCCTACTTCCTAACAAAAGTCTGTTCTGATTGGACAGCTCAATAAAACTTCCATGGAGAAATTTCCATTCAGGACAAATTTCCAGGGAATCCAATCAAAAATGGCTCTATTGGTATTGTGACAATCTGTCTATAGTCTTTTGGCCAATGCTGGCCATGTAGGGTTGTTTAGCATCTTCATAAACAGACCGTCTCCTGCAGTGAGCTCTGCCATGCAAGTCTGAACAGCCACCATGCCAGAAGGATTATTGGTCTTGCATTCAAAGAGAGGAAGAAAGATTTTCTAGAGAAAGTACTATTAGGAAGACTTGTCACCTCCAAAAAAAACTAGATACTTAATTTTATGTTTCTCCTTTTATGTTTTTTACATTTCTTATTAAGCATATTTTATTTATTATGATATTACAGTTGTCCCATTTTTCCCTTTGCCCCCCTCACCCAGTACCCCCATTCCCTCCAGCAGTCCTCCCCCTATTTCATGTCCATGTATCATACATATGAGTTCTGTGGCTTCTCCATTTCCTATATTATTTTTTAACATACCCTGTCTATTTTGTGCCTACCAATTATGCTTCTTATTCCCTGTATCTTTTCCCCCATTACCCACCTTCCCTTTCCCCACAGATAACCCTCCAAGTGATTTCCATTTCTGTGATTCTGTTCCTGTTCTGGTTATTTGCTTTATTTGTTTTTGTTTTTTTTAGTTCCTGTCTGTTGATAGTCATGAGTTTGTTGTCATTTTACGGTTCATAGTTTTGATCCTCTTCTTTTTCTTAGATAAGACCCTTTAACATTTCATGTAGTACAGATTTGGTGATGATGAACTCCTTTAGCTTTACCTTGTCTGGGAAGCACTTTATCTGCCCTTCCATTCTAAATTGTCAAAATGATCAACAAACACAAATGTCTGTACCCATATAGATGACTTACATTAATTTTAATGTCAACCTTCCTTCTGATCATACCCAAATACACCCGAGCTCACCACACGCATAAACTTTCCTATGTATACACACAACAGTGTTCTTGACAGTGAGTAGGAAGTCTCCAAGAAGTCTCAAATGTAGCCCACCTACATTGGCCCATTTTCACAAAAGCAGCTTAAATCTTTTTGCTTTGTATGCAAATAGAATAAAATCAATTTATTATCCATTTTTATAGATGGAATAGAGTTTGGTACAAGAGCTAAAGGTAACCATATGTGGATAAAATATAGCGGATGTTGGCTACCTGTTTCTTTGCCCTGCCATGATTACTGTGACTCCTAACAGGGAACTCCAAGGTCAAGTAATGCTTGTGGCTCTCTAAGGCAGTTATAGATGGTGCCTGTGTTAGACAACAGAATATCAATAGCAAAACCTGTATATAAATTTTGGCTTCCCCAAAACTTAACTACTAATAGCCTACCATGGACAGCCCTACTATAACACAAACAGTTGATTAACATGTATTTTGTACATGTATTTTATACCACGTCCTTACAATAAAGTAAGCTAGAGAAAAGAAAATGTAATTAAGAAAACCATAATGAGGAGAAAATTTATAGTATTTATTTAAAAAACAGACCCACCCACCCTGACTCATGTGGCTCAGTTGGTTGGGCATTGTCCTGTAAAGAGAAAAGTCACTGGTTTGATTACTGGTCAGGGCACATGCTTAGGTTGAAGGTTCAGTCCCAGGTCAGGTACGTACGAAAGGCGGGTGATAGATGTTTTCTCACATCAATGTTTCTCTCCCATTCTTTCTCCCTCCCTTCTCCTCTCTCTAAAACATAAGTAAGTAAATAAAATTTAAAAAAAAAATTTAAAAAATGGGTACACTCAGTTCAAACCCATGTTGTTTAAGGGACAACTGTATATGCCGAGTGCCTGATTCATAGCAGGCATTCAGTTAGTGATAG
>PVJI01015564.1:0-40759 GCA_004026765.1 Micronycteris hirsuta
AGGTCAAGTTCAAGGAGTACATCATCACGCAGCCTTTACTATATGAAATGTTAAGGGGTTTTATATAAGGACTCATGAGAGAAGGCACCAAGGCCAGATCAGCTACCAGGGAACTCAGATCAGCCACAGCCAAGACGCTTGTGAGGTAAGCAAGCAAAATACAACCAGAGAAACAAATTATAACCAGAGACATTGAAATATAGAACAATCTGGCAGTAAACAGAGGGGAAGGGGAAGGGGATAATGGGGACAATGGTATTCAGGAACTGCTATAAAGGACACATGGACAAAACCAAGGGGGAGGGTGGAAGCAAGGGAGGGAGGTGGGTTTGCCTGGGGTTGGGGGTCGCGGGTAAATGCAGACAACTGTAGGTGAATAACAATAAAATAATTAAAAAAAGAAAAGATGAATATCTTAAAAGTAGTAAATGTTTTTAATGTATATTTTTTTCACTTTCAGTAAACATATTTATGGAATACTACAGAAAATTTCCTCCTGGTATACACTTTGATTTACAAGTGCTGAATGACCTTCTGAATTCTTTACTCAAGCATTGTTTATTGAAAGAAGTATTTCAGGTAGTGAACCTCAGCATAATGGTTGAAATGCTGGTAAGTAACCTGAAAATATATCACTGTTAATATTTCAAGTTAATTCCTCGATTATAGTTCTCGTTTGTATAATTTAGCCATTAAATTTCCATGTTTGTTGAATACTTCCTAGAGGATACTTATATTTTCAGCATAAACAAATTTGAGAAACCTAAAGTGTACTGAAAGAAGACATGAAAATGAGTGTGATTTCTTTGTTTTATCCAGCCTGCTGTGAAAATATTACTGGAAATATTTGAGTATGTGGCAACTATGAAATTAAGGAATGCTGTACCTGCTTTAATTGATATCCTTTGCAAGGTATGATTTTATTTTATCTCTTTTAGTCTCTGATAGTGAATAATCAGTGAAAAGAAAATGATTTAGAAAAAAAGGATTTTCAAGAAAATGTTGATTTCCACTTATACTCTTAAACTGCCTTTTATTCACATTCTTGATACCAAAGAATTCTATTTGCTGGAATGTTTATTTTCTACTGAAATAGAGTTTATAAACTGGCTCCAGTGACTGACAGGCCTCCCCCTTAAATAAATAGTTCCAAGCACTCCAGATGGCTTCTTTCTGATTCATGAACTATCCTCATATCTACACTTTAAGAATGATTGCAGAAAATTCTCCTCTTACACAAGATTTGAGGTCATTTCTAACAAAAATAAATACATGAATAAATATATGAATAGAAAATCTTGACCAAAACAAAGAAAGTAAATAGAAAATGGTGGCTAAGTATTAATTTTAATTTTATATTTGGCATAAACAAGAAAAATTATGGCTCTCTAAAAAATATTAAAAATTTTTACGTTTGTTGAATACTTCCTGTTATTTGGTACTACCCAGCCATCTATTTCAGAATAAGCCTAATAGCAGGAAAAACCCTAATTTTCTTTAGGAAGCTGCATTGGAACTACTCTAGCAGCTGAAGAACTATTTCAGTGCATACCTCTAGTTCCGCATTACAAAACTTGACAGAATTACTTGCCTGGAAATTTTTCGAATCAGAAATTACTGATGACCTCTAGTAGTTGTAGAAGACCTGAGCTGCGTACTTCTCAGGAAGCTTACACTCAGGAATGAGGTGTACATCAGTACTGTGCTAAAAGACAGGATGAGTCATCAAACAGGCAGTAAAGTAACAGGATTGTCAAGGGAACTTGGAGGACAGGAAGAATATTCAAGTGTCATATTCAAATAATTTTCATTTTTACTTTAAATTCTCGAAGTAGGGTGTCTTATTGTGGTTCTCAAATATTTGAAGAAAATATGGCTTAATTTTTTAAGGAGTTTTAATTCTACTTGTCTGTTTCACTTCCATCAGTCTCTTAGTTGTTTCACACATATTGGTTTTTCAACTCTTTCATATTTTTATAAGAAAGCCTGTGTAAGGCTAAAGAAAAAATGTTTTTTCTCTTCTGCAGCTTGTTAAAGCTGGGATGGTGCTTGACCCAGAACACTTTAACTATATTGTTAAGCTTTTGTACCAAGTGCAGGCTTCCAAACAAGAAATAACCGCAGTTCTAAAAATGAAATCCAGGTAAGAAAAATCATTAAAATTAAGACTAAATATATGTATATATTGGTAGGGACTTATAAAGGATGAAGGCAAAGCACCTATCACTGTTCGCATGTCCAAACCTCTGGTTACCCACTGTAAGCCCTTCTCCCGCCTCTCTGCTATGTCTTAGGTACATTGTCATCACCCAAGCTGCCTCTAGCCAGCTTTCCTGGCCAGCCTCACTGTATCTTTCTCAGTATCTGATTTCATCTCGGTGCCCATTAAGTGTAAAAGGAATCTCTCTACCCTCTGGTTCACAACTTTATTCCATTTCATGCATTCTCCTATATGTATATGAACTACTTTAATTCTTTTTTTCTCTCTCACTCTCTTGTCATGCTAGCTAAAAATTATTTTATTGCCTCTCCTTCCATTTTTTCTTTCACTGCTTACTTTTCCTATTCAACTTATGGGCCTCCAAAGGCCTTAAAAAAACCGTGATAATTATAAGAGTAGTACCATAATATATCTGTATTGTGTAAAAGGAAAGCCATGAGTTTTACAAAAAATTTTATTAAACTATACATACATAGAGAACAGTCTCTAAATTATGTTATTCTTCCCCTGGGCCATAGACTGAAAACTTAGTATTTCGGGCAGAGACAGCTGTGGCAGAGAGCTCAGATGTCTGGCAGATGTTAGTCCCCTGCCAGATTCAGTGGCAGCTGGCGCAAGGGAAGTGTGTGCAGCCCAGTTCAAGAGAAGCGGCAGTGCCCTCATGCCCAGGACAGCCCCACAACTCCGCCCTTCGTGCAATAACTGGGAAAGGGATGTCTTGGCATAGGAAGACTCCAGAACAAACCAGCCTTTGTTTCTAAGTTTTCAGTGATGCAAACACCCAAATATTTTTACGGTTTATTTTACAGGCCCTAATTTTGAAAATTGTATCCTTATATACTCTGCCCCTTCCTATGCTCCTGATTCAAAAAAATTGCTTAGTATTTTTTTCAGAGGTAGTAACATTGGTGACCTATTTGGTGAAGGTAAGAGTAGGAAAATAACAGTAGTTAGTTAAAGGGTATGGATTGTGATTGGGCATGTGGACCCAGCCTCAAGGCGAAAGGAAAAAAACAGTATTATTATTTTACATATGAATTTCCCTGACACACTTTGAAATAAATACTCTCTTCTGGGCTAGGGAAATTGGGTTTAATAAGCACTCATACTTTGTTTTTTATTATAGTTTTAATTAAATAGTTTATAGTTCATTTGAAAAGCTTTCACTCTCAGTAGATAAGGCTGCTGCAAAGAATTCTAACATATTGAGGACATCAGTGAGAATATAGATGTGTCTATAATCTACAAAATTTGTTAACATACATTTAATGGCTTAAAAATTTATTTTGAAATAATTTTGGATTTACAGAAATGTTGCGAAAATTAGCATGGAGACTTCCCATGTACCCTTCATCCAGCTTCCTTTCCTGTTAGCATCCACTGTAATAGTGTGCTGATTGAAACCAGGAAGTTAACTTTGGTCCAAATCTATGAAATACTGATCTCAATGCATCATAGTAGGGGTACATGGTATCACTGTCTCTTATTGCTGGTTAAGTTTACCTTGATCACTTAGTTAAAAATGTTAGCTGCCAGGTCTCTACACTGTATAGTTACTGTTTGTCCCTTTGTAGTTAGTAAGCATTTCAGGGAAGAGACTTTAGCATTACCCAGTATCCTGCCTCTCCTCACTCCTTCATGCATTAATTTTGGTACTCATCAGTGGAGCCTTCCTGCAGGTTGCTAATCCGGTATTTGCCCAGTGATGATTCTGTATCTTCCCCTTTCTTATATATTTGTTAGTTGGAATTCTTCAGTAAAGAAGAGCTGTCCCTTCCCCTACACGTATTTACTTATTCAGTTATCTATATTAGTATGAACTCATAGGTATTTATCATGTTTTGTTCTATGGATTATATATCATTTCAGTACTACCATTAATCATTTTATTTCTCAAATTGTTCTAGATTTGACCTTTTAGAATTCCTTAGCTTGGTTCCTAATATCCTTTCATCATGTTCTTTTCATGATTTGTCTTTAAATGATTTGTCTTGTCTAATTGCATTGACTCATACCTCTGATACAATGTCGATAAAGCCATCTTAACCATTTTTAAGTGGTATTAAATACATTCACATTGTTTTTGCAACTATCACCATTATCCATCCCCGTAACTCCTACATCTTACAAAACTGATCTGTTTGTTAATATTTTATCAATAGTTTTGCATCACTCTTATGAGTAATACTGTTCTACAGTTTGTCCTGTCTCTATCTAGTTTAGGTATCAATGTTATACTTGCTTTACTAAAGGAATTAAGAAGTTATTCTTCCTTTTTAATGATCTGTAATAATTTGTAGAACATCGGGACTAATTACCCAAACTGACCCATACTTGGCTGTTATATCCTCTTCCCTTTTTTTCTTCTTTTCCTCTTTTCAATTGCCAGATCGTGCTTATCTTTTTCATTTTTCTCTTTTATTCTCTCCCAAAAGCTTGACATTTCAGATTGCCTTCTTTAAATCATATAAACTTTTTAGTTCCTTCTGTGTGGTCTGCATTTTGCCTTCCCCAAAACTTTTATTCTTATTAGCATTTTCAAACTTAGTGTGGACTTAGTCTTTGTAGTGGTTTTTTTGTTAGATCCCTCTGATAGTTTCCTTTTTTGGTTCTTCCCCACAGACTTTTTTTTATTGCTTTGTTTTTGTTTCAGTCTGACTTTGCTTGTGGGAGCAGTGAGGGTGGAGTGGGAACTACAGATCAAGTGCTGTGATTTAATATTTTTTCTCTTTTTATTCACAATTATTTGAAGCTGCAGTTTTGTGTGGAATTTGCTTTTTTCTCCTTGTTGCCTATGGTTTGGGGAGGAAATAATGTGAGGTAGGTACTTAAGAAGTTGATTTTTTTTAGCTCTAAAGAATTTTTATAGTATATTAATGCATTCTTTTTCTTCCAGTCTCTTAGGTGTAAACTGTAAAATAAATGAATTAGGAGCAATAATGACTTTTGAGGTGCTCAATTAATGAACACTCTCCTATTGTTAAAGGTTACAAACGAGGCAATTTAAAAAGAACTGGACCTGTGACTTAGACTCAGCCTTGAACGAAGTAGAGGTACGGCACTTATTTTTTAAATAAATTGCTGGCATCTCTGCTTAGAAACTTGGAATAGTAAGTCCATTTTAGGAAAAGTTTTAGCAATGTGGCCGTTAGAGAAAAAATGACCAAGGAATAGAAGTTTAATTTTTTTTTAAGATTTTATTTGTTTATTTTAGACAGAGGGGAAAGAAGGGAGAGAAACATCAGTGTGTGGTTGCCTCTCACACACCCCCTACTCAGCACCTGGCCCGCAACCCAGGCATGTGCCCTGACTGGGAATCGAACCAGCAACCCTTTGGTTCACAGGCCGGTGCCCAATCCACTGAGCCACGCCAGCCAGGGCTAGTTTTTATAATACTTTGAAATGCAAACATAATTTCTAGAATTGTTGACTATCCTAAAAATAATTCTGGAAATAGTTAGTTTCAAAATTAACTTATGTTAAGGTGTAATAATCTAAAGCTTAGCCTTTTCTTCTTGTCGCTGGGCAGGCTCACTCAGTGCACAAGAAAGTTGACTTAGTTGTCATGATGCACAAATGGCTATGGTATGTGAAATGACAGGGAAAGCCAAGGTCAGCGTGCACTCACCAAGCATTTAGAGTGTAAGAAATACAGGACTTTCAGGATGATTTTACATTTTAATTTAAGATCATTTTTGTACTCATATAGTACTTATTGGTCTAGTCTTAATTAGTATTTATATCCTTTAAACAATTTTTGGTTGGTTGGCGTGAAAAACTATTGCTTAGTTTATAATATAAAATAATAGTATGTTTACTGAAATTTACTTTGTAGCTCCTTTTGTAGAAGAAATTCCATAAAGTCTATCTCCACTGTCTAGTTCAGGTTCGGGGGTGACATCATTAAGCACACAAGGAACTAGATAAAATAAATGTAAGTTGCCATCTAGAACTCCTTGCTCTGCAGTAGTCAGAAAAGCAAACTGTTTAATAGCATGTTATTGATGTAACACTTGTTAGTTCATAAGCTTTGCAGAGATTATGTCTTATTAATTCCTGTGTATCTAATGACTACGTAGGCCTGCTCTGTAATATGTTTGCGTAAATGACAGCTTGCTTTCTTTTTTCTGTTTTGTTTTTAATAATTCTGATAGCATTGTAAAGAAAAAAGTGACTGGACCAAATTGGGAAATTTATACCTTAAGGTAAAAATGGGCTGTGAAAAATTTGCAGATTTCCAGAGATTTTGTACTTGTATTGCTGAAACACTAACAAAAGACTATAAAGAAGAGAGACCAGGTGTTCCATTTTGTGAGTTTGCTGAAACAGGTAAAGTGGCGCTGTTCTGGGCTGAGTCTTATGTATTAGGGTGATGTAATGTTCATAACAAAAAAGTGAAGGTCTTAATATTTTCCACATTGAGGATAAGTTAGTATTGCAGGTTGCGGGCATTTCTCCTTCTATTTTTAAATTTTCCCATTTATTTATTAAGTTAGACTAATGATACGAGGTCAAATATTGGTATTTTAGTATCAAATGTTTCATGTTCTTATTTTTCTTTTTATTCAGATTGGTAAAACTATTGCTAGCAACTTATACTGAAGCACTTGAATTTTTCAATCATTAAAGTTGTCATAATCTTCACCATTACAAGTCACTAAACTTGGTGTATTTTTTGAGACTTTTTTTTTTGACATGAGCTTTTCACTGCTATATTCTTTATCGGGGGTCGGCAAACCTTTTCTGCAAAGAACCAGATATTTTAGGCCTTGCACACATCACATATATTCTGTGTCAAAAAGTTTTGTTTTCTTTTCAAACAACCCTTTAAAAAATTATTTTTAAGTCATAGTTCACAGGTTATATCTAAAAGCAGGGCTGTAGTTTGCCGACACCTGGTATCTGTGGTGTATCAATAATTCCACACTAACTTGCCTTTGCATCATTGTATGTTTCACTTTCTTCTGTATGCCTGCTTTGTGTTCCAGTTAACAAAGACCCACAAAACAGTGAAGTAGATAAAACTTTGCTGGGAAGAATCGGAATCAGTGCTATGTACTTCTATCACAAGCTGTTGCAGTGGCCCAAGGTACGTCATTAAGTTTTTGTTTGGGCTTGGTATAGAAACTGTTAGTTTTATGTTTTTGAACAGAATGTTACATTAGGAGTTTGCTAATAATCACCACAAATGACAAAATGAGTCCCAGACTAGTAAGTGAACTATTAGGTGGTGTACTAGGCAAATATGGAGAGAGGCGGCATCAGACTGGCTACTAGGAATGCTTTCAGTGTAGGGAACACTTAGAAAACTGTGCTAAACATCACATTTACTTGAAGCAACTTTCAGTTCAGAATTTGTTTTCACCAGCTCCCGACTATCAATCAGTAGCCTTGTAATTTTGCGAGAGTTCAAGACACCTTTTTAAAAATGAAACCAGGATACTCACAATGAATAGAACCCCTTAAAAATCACTACTTCCCAGAGTGTTCTGGAGTACTACATACCATGTGTCTTGATGTCTGCCTTCGAGGTGTAGCTCACCGTAGAAGTGGTCTGGTGATTCCAGACGGTGTTACGCTATCATTCTTTAGATTGCCCTGAGAGGTGGCATATGGGGTTATAGATCTAGTAAAGTAGAGGACAGGAGACTCCAAAATAGGGAGGAAGTGCTGGAATAATATATAAAATGGAACAGTTGCAAGTGCAGCCACTATTGAATCAACTATTAATATGTATCTTTTGTCGCTTTCTTCTTATAAAGCAGTTATTTCAAAATTGAATGAAGCCAGTCACATTTAAGTACATGGTCAAATCATACACATAAAAAAGTCATGAACTTTTTAAAATTAAAAACAACAACAAAATCATTGTACAAAAGGCCCTTGGTCTCTAAGGTCTCCAAGAAGTTTAGCACTTTTTGGGTGGTAGGCCTGGAATGGGCAGAAGGCACCTTGTCCCTGGCTCTACAATCTTGCTTGAGGTTGGTCATAGCATTAATACCTTGGATATTTAGTGTTTGAGAAATCAAGGACTACCTAACAGGAAGACCCTTTTAAAAACACAAATTGAATTTGCTCAAATTTTAGAGTGTATTTTAATTTTATTAAGTTATTATTATTTCTTAAGAGGCTGGTAAATTTGTGTTTGTATTTTAACTAAAAATTTTCTCTATCATCCTGGCTGGTGTAGCTCAGTTGGTTGGAGCATTGCCCGTGACCTAAAGGTTGTGGGTTCAATTCCCAGTCAAAGCACATACGTAGGTTGCAGGTTTGATCCTCCATCCCCCCTCCCCATCTGGGCACATACAATCCCCAGTCTGGTGCATACAGGAGGCAACCAGTCAGTGCTTCTCTCTCACATCAGATGTTTCTCTCTCTCCCTCCCTCACACTCTAAATGCAATGAAAAAAAGAATGTCCTCAAGTGAAGATAAAAAAATTTACTCTTATTTAGAATGAATATTTTATCTTGGTATTTTTAATGAAGCCTATTCCTTTTTTTAACATAAAACCATTGCAATTAAACTAAAGGAGCTCTTGAAAATACACTACTTATATGCATCTAACTCAAAATATTATAAAATGTGATATAAAACAAAGATCTGCAAACTAAGGGCCAAATCTGGCCCACAGCCTGTTTTTGTACATCTCAAGAACTAAGAGTGTTTTTTTATGTTTTTAAAGTGTTAGAAATTAACAACCAAAAAAGAATGTACAACTGACCAAATGTGACCTGCAAAGCCTAACGTATTTACCATCTGACTGTTTATAGAAAAAGTTTGCTGACCCCTGATGTAAAAGAATAGTATGTGTCCAATTTCTGATGCCCAGAGTCCAGGCAGTCTTTATGTAGCGCACATGAAATAACCTGTTGAATCAGAGAAACAGTTTTCAGCTAACAGTCATCCTTTTTTTCACTATCATTCTTTACCTAAATTATCTTCATTTTCACTCTCTCTCCCTCCCGGATCTCAGGGTGATCAACAGAAAAAGTGCAAGAACTTATAACCAATAGTTTTCCACACCAAGGCATGAAACCCTTTTGCCAAATGAAATCTTTAGGGGAAGCACAGTGTATAAAGCAGGTGAAAGGAGAAACCGCTGAAAGGGGGCCCAGTGAGTGGAGTGGGTGGGTAACCTGAGGCAAAGCCTTGCTTGCTCCTCTTGGAGCAGTTTGAGAACTTTCCGTCTAGAATGATGATTCCATTGGGTAATTGGTTTCTCTGTAATTATCAGTGTGACTTTGTATCTCTGTATTACTCAACATGATTGATTCTCAATTACTGCTCTTTATTTTCACTCTAGGGAAGGAAGGTCTTAGATAAACTGTATGAATTAAAAATACATTTTACGAGTTTAAAAGGACTTACAGGGCCTGAGAAGTTAGCACCAAGATGTCAAATTGTGAATGTGGCAGTAGAAATTTTTCTAAAAAGTGGAAGCCTAGATGGTGCCATTTGGGTATTAAGAGGTAAGTTCTGATATATGCAAGCATAAAATAGTTTGTGTTATAAATTCTTGTCTGTGGAATGAATTACCTTAAGTCAGTGATTCTCAACCTTTTCATCTCATGGCACATGTAAACAATTACCAAAATCCTGTGGCACACCAAAAAATATATTTTTGCTGATCTGACAAAAAATAAGTATAATTTTGATTCAGTCACACTGGAAAGCTATTGTTGCATTGGGTGTTGTCATTTTTTTATTTGAAAATCTAAGGGAAAGAGCTCAGTGACCCTGACTAAATAGTCAGCTATTGCATGTTTTAAAAATTCTTGCAGCACACCCATTGAAAATTGCTGCCTTAAGTTAACATTGAACTGTGGGTGATAATTTGGTCTACACCCTAGTGGTCATGTGGGTAGGAAAGATAGTTCTGTAAAATGAAAGGAGAAAGTTAACCTAGCTTTAAAAAAGAAATTGTAGCCCGGCTGGTGTAGCTCAGTGGATTGAGCATGGGCTGGGAACCAAAGGGTTCCAGTTTGATTCCCAGCTGGGGCACATGCCTAGGTTGCAGGCCAGGTCCCCAGTGAGGGCCATGTGAGGGGCAACCATACATTGCTCTTTCTCCCTCCCTTCTCCTCTCTCTAAAAATAAATAAATAAAATCTTAAAAGAAAAAAAGAAGAAATTGTATGAAACTGCCCTGGCTGGTGTGGCCCAGTGGGTTGAGTGCCGGCCTGCAAACCAAAGAGTTGCTGGTTCAATTCCCAGTCAAGGCACATGCCTGGGTTGCGGGCCAGGTCCCCAGTAAGAGGAGCGTGAGATGCAACCACACATTGATGTTTCTTTCCCTCACTTTCTTCCTCCTATTCCCTCTCTAAAAATAAATAAAATCTTTGGAAAAGAAAAAGAAATTGTATGAAACTTTGTTGAAAAGCAAGTTCTTACTTTGGCATAGGCACCATACTAAATTCTTTACCTGGATTATCTCAATTTATCTTCATAGAAGTCCTATGAGTTTGGAATTATTACAGTCCCCATTTTATGAGTTAAAAAAAAATATCGTCAGAGACAATAATCAACCCACCCAAAATGTGTAACAAGTAAGGAGTGGAGGCTGGACTCAAACCCAGACAGTCCAGGGACCTGAGACAGGAGTTCTGATTGCAGACTACATAAGTTCTGTATTTGTACATGCAGGTAAAAATGACTTCCAAAAAAGACAAGTAGAGCTTACTTTCCCTAGTAAGTTAGTGCATTTAGTAAAAGTTACATTAGTCCAGCAGAAGCAATGAAGGCTTGTTTGGTATGAGGCAAATAAGACATTAGAGAGCACAGTGGTAGCACAGCGTGGCATCTAACAGTAACTCTGGCTACTGGGACCCTCAGGCAGATTTTTACTTGATAAAATGGGAGATGAATGAAGAAACCTCGAGAATCTCGAGAGTTTAAATGGGGAGATGGAATATATGCACAACTAACACAAACAACCTTCACACTGACGCTCAGACACATGTATTGGCACATGTACATATTCACATTGGTATTGGTTCAGTGCAAGAGTGTGTGGAACACAGGAGTTTATAGGTGGGCTTCATGATCAAAAGCTTGTTGGAAAAGGTTTTCTTCGGCTTAACCTAACCAGGGAGATTTGCTAAGTGGGGAAAAGTAACCAAGATACAAAACAGAAATTAGTAAAATACAAGCCAAAGTTCACAAGCTCTGTTACAAAGGAGTGACGTGGCAAGAAATGGAAACATTAAAATAGTTGATAAAATAGGGCTTTCATCGTTCTCCAACAGGAAACTTCTCCTGAAAGTGGCCCAACTAGTCTTCCTCAAATTAGAGAATGAGGGGAAGTTTGTGGGAGGGGTGTGGAATGGTCGGAGGACATTGAAAATCTCTACCATTTTAATGTTTTAATTTTGAGATTTTCTTTAAAATTTCTATAAGTTATAAGCACAGGATTCTCTTTTGCAGTGAGCATTCTAACTGAAAGTCATTTTCATAAGTAAAATTTTATTTCTTCAAAAGAAGGACCCACAGAAGTATTAACTAAGTTCTCCCTGGAATTTTTTTGTTGTTGGAAGGGTTCTGTAGTGACTAGGCCATTCTCAACAAAGGAAAGACATGTGGTTGAGCCTCACTTGTAGTGAGAGTAATATTCACAAGAGAAGTATACATTAAGGCCCTGGCTGGTGTGGCTCAGTGGATTGAACGCTGACCAAAGGGTCGCCCGTTCGATTCCCGGTCAGGGCACACACCTAGGTTGCAGGCCAGGTTCCCTGGTACGGGGCACATGAGAGACAACCACACATTGATGTTTCTCTCCTCTTTTTCCCTCCCTTCTTCTCTGTCTAAAAAGTAAATAAAATCTTTTTTAAAAGTATACATTAAAATAACTAAACACCTGTCAGAATAGGAAAGATCAGAGTTTGGTGATTTGCTTTTCATGAGAGCACAAAGAAAATGGCCTTCACATACCTTGTCTTCAGGGGCTTTTTGGCAAAATTGAAAATGTGTATTTCCCTTAATCTATGAACTCTATGTCTTAGAATTTCTCCTGCAAACACATTTATAGCTGTATACAAGGGTATGTACGGTTCGTTATCTGGAATCTTTTTTTTATCCTCACCAATGATAGCATAACAATTGTCCATGAAGGGAATACCAGTTAATTAAACTGTATGATAGTGATGTGCTGGAGTAGAATGAGGCAGGTCTGTAGATACTCATTTGGAATGATTTCCAGGTTCCATTGTCAAGTGAAAAAAGGAGTGTGCAGAACAGTATATATAGTATGCTACTATCTGTGCAAAAATAAAGTAAGATGGGTGCAGACATTTGTGCTTACATACCCTTAGAATGTTTGCAGAAGGGAACAAGCAACAAGTGGTTGCTTCTGGGACAGAAATTTAGTGCGTGGGGACAGGGATGAGAGGCAGGTCAGCCTTCTAATAGGTTTTTCCTTATGTTTTTTTCCTTTAAAAAATGTGCATTTATTACCTACTAACCTTTTTGAAGAAGGGGTTACGTACAATGATCATGGTGGAGAAATGCAGGGTACTTTACCCGAGTTCGTTTTGGTGGGCGACGGACTTAACGATGAAGGGAAATCTACTGTTTTGGCCTTTTACTTTGACATTCAGAACATCTCTCAGCACCAGTAGCCTGCATCCTGGAAAATGAACAACAGAGCCCTCCCGCCTTCTTCCCTTTACCAACATCAAAAAGCCTTGAATTTGTAATTTTGTAATCATAGTTTGGAGGCTGAAAAATAACTTGCTAGAATATAAATTTTGTGACAAGTTATGTTGCCGTTTATTGAGAAGCTGCCCTTGAATTTTAAAATATCTTTTATTGCCTTAATCTAAGTAATATATGTTCATTATAGAGGAAATAGAAAAAGGCAGATAAGCAAAACTGATGAAAAAAATTCCTCATTCCGTCACCCAGAAATGACTATTACCCACTTGTTACTCTTCTTGTACCTTTTTTGTACTCTTTTTTTCCAGGGAACAGTCTTTCTCTGGGCATCCTTCTGTGAAAAGGAATATTCCCCTGCAATATCACTTAATGGGCTGCATTGTTTTCCATCTTATGAATAAATAAATTAAATATATATCTATAAATATAAATACAGAGCTATGTCCATGAATCCATTTTTCTTAAACCAGCTTATTTGCAAATGTCTGTGATAAACATCCTTTTATAGAAATCTTTATTATGTCCTCAGGATAAATTCTGATGGAATTGCTAATGGATAAGGCAGTTTAAACTTTTTTAGTAAAGGTTGGCAAATTTTCCCTTATTCAGATTTGCAGCAAGCTATTTTGAGTTTATTAGAAAGCATCTCTTTATGAGAAAAAGTTTAGTGAAATATTACATAGGTATATATTCCGCGCAGACATCGCCCTTTTAGGGATCAGAGGTGCGTGTAAACAGTCCGAGTGTTAGTGCCTAATATTCCAGTTGTCAGTTATAAGACAGACTGGTGCGCTCCAGTTTGTGCAAACCCTAATCTGGCTGTTCGGTATAGTCCATTCCAGGTCCTATGTCTGTGAATAGGAACAAAAAATACACCTTTAGAAAGGTGGTACTGATTGCAGTCCCCTTACCAGTATGTGAAGATGCATGTTATGAAATACCCTTGCTAACTTCAAATATTATTTTTTATCTCTTTGCTAGTTTGTAGGACAAAAGTGATATTCACTGCTTTAATTTTCATTTAATTGCTTATTCGAAAATATAACTTTTTTTCACTTGTCCTTATTCTTTTATGAATTATCAGTTTATGTTCTTGGTCTGTTTTCGAATTGTAATATCTCCATTATTGATTTAATAATGTGAGCATTTGCTGCACACCAAGCGTTGTGCTAAGGGTGTTATTTGTGTCACCTCATTGAAGCGACACCAACCTCATGAGACAGGCGATGGCGTCCCACAAAGAGGACACAAAGGTTCAGAGAAGAGCACACCGCACCTCAGCGTGGCGTAAGAATCCCAGTCTAGGCCTTTCTGTTTACAAAGTCCATGTTCTTAAGCCCCGCACTGGCATTATTTTGTGCCTAGTCCTTCCTTTACATGAACTTTAAACAATTGCAGCTAGGGCAAAAGCACAAATCAGTGAACAGACCCAGACTAAGCTAGTCAACCACCGAGAAAAATGGTGATTCTGATCTCGTTGTCAAATTTGACCACCAGAATACCCTGGGAGGCTTGTGGAAACACACACTGCTTGGACCACCCCAGGATTTTCAGGTTCATTAAGCTGGGATGGCTCCTGAGAATCTGCATTTCTCGTAAGTTCTTAGACATGGCTGATGATGCTGCCAGTTTGGGGACCTCACTGTGAAGACCACTGACATACAGCACTCTCGAGTGGTGACTTCTCACACCTCACCTGTGTCCCCAAACTGTACTTCCTCCAGTTGCCCCCCCAGTTTGCTGACCACTGCTATAAACATTACCATTTTTATTTTGGATTTTTTTATTATGGATTATCTGTGGATTTGCTTCACTTAACTATCTTTATACTTTCCTAGGGAGGAAATTGCTGTTTGGGGGAGGGGTTTTTTATTTTTGTTTTCTGTGGTTTTATTGAGATATAATTGACATACAACACAGAATAAGTTTAAGGTGTAGAGCGTAACAACTTGACTTACATGTATTGTGAATTGATGACCACAGTAAGTCTAGTTAACATCTGTCATTTCATGTAAATACAAAAACGTAGAAGAAAAAAACGTTTTTCCCTCGTGATGAGCACTCTCAGGATCTCCCCTCCTCACAGTGCTCAGAGGGACCACGCAGCAGGGTTAACACCACCCACCATGTTGCACGTCGCACCCCTAGTACTGATTGATCTTACAACTGGGAATTGCGCCTTTGACCACGTTCGTGTACTTCCTCCACCCCTGGTAACCATACCCCTGACCTCTTTCTCTGTTTGAATTTTTGGTTTGGTTTTGTTGTTTAGATTTTAGGTATAAGTGAGATCATACAATATTTGTCTTTCTCTGACTCATTTTACTTAGCATAATGCTCTCAAGGTCCATCCATGTTGTCTCGGGCTACAGTTTTTGAAAGCATATGTGTGTGCATGTTTTTTGGTTTGTTTGTTTTTTTAAGTGTTAACATTTTTTACTAGGAAATTTAATATACAGGTTAGCTCGAACACCTGGACTGTGGTGACTATCACTACAGTACTAATAGAAGCATATAAACATTTTTTAATATTTTTTAAAACTATTGTCTTCGGCCCTGGCTGGCGTAGCACAGTGGATTGAGCATGGGCTGTGAACCAAAGGGTCACCAGTTCGATTCCCAGTCAGGGCACATGCCTGGGTTGCAGGCCAGGTCCCCAGTGGGGGCCACTTGAGAGGCAACCACACATTGATGTTTCTCTCCCTCTCTTTCTCCCTCCCTTCCCTTCTGTCTAAAAGTAAATAAATAAAGTCTAAAAAACAAAAAACAAACAAAAAAAAAACTATTGTCTTCATCTTCAGTCAGTGAAAGTGGCTTTCCTCAGCACAAGGTTGTGACAGGCCAGTCCGTCGTCAGCTTCTGTTTTCACACCGGTTTCACTCACGTCTAATGGATCTCGGTGTGGCCGCTGTTTAGGTCATCACTACCTCTTTCCCAAATAATTTGCACCAAATGTGAGCACTGGTCATTTTCAGTGATGGAATATTAGATTTTTGTTCATTTCTTCTTTCTACTGTTCTGTTTTGCTTGAATTTTTTAGTGATAGTTTATATTTAAAAGTATAAAAGTTGGTTGATTATTTTAAATCAACCAACTTGGCCTCATTCTAAGTAATATATATGAAATCACAGGTTTAATGTGATTTTTATATTTAATGTGATTGTTTTATTTTTATAATTTTTATACTACACAGATAAATTAAAATTATAATGTAACATCTAAAATTAGTTCTGGTACCATCAGTGATGTATATATCACACTTAGGAAAAATTTTTATTGTATTTTTGTTTGTTTTTCTTCTTTTGCCCGACATTATTTTCTGTTTAATATAAACTGCTTTTTAAACCTTTAATAATTTTTGTTTGTATCATGCTTTAGGCAATCTTTAGCTATCTCAAAAATGTATGTTCACCATTATGGTCTTCAAATTTTGTTGTTACTTTACAATTTTGATACAAGGTGGAAACCTAATATTGTCTATTTCCCCCAAATATCCCAACTTATCCTTTACTTATTTGAAACACCACTTTGATCATATATTAGAATCTTATATCTGCTTGGGGCTGTTTCTATACTTGTCTTTTCTCCCAGAGATCTTTTTCCGATAGCACTATGCTCTTTTTAGTTAATAGCTTTAGAATAAGTGATAATATTTATCTATTTAGGCAAGGCTACCCTTACTCCCTTTCCATACTATTTTTCGCTGTCCTCAACTGTTTATTCTTTGGGATGTATTTTTGAATTATTGTGTCAGTTTTTAATGCAGTTCTGTAGGGGAGAAAGGCTATGTCCAGCCATCCCCACCAGTCATGTATTCACCATTATAAGGGATGGCTATATGGTTGTGTCACTGACTAGCCTGGAAGTTCATTCAGTGCAGACTGTGGTAGTCATCTTTCATCCTCAGTGCCTGCATTCAAAGTCTGCACAGGTAACGACTGAATGTGCACATGTTGGATGGTAAGTGGATAGAGTGTCTGTTATAGGAAATTTGCTTGCCTTTGACTCCTGAGATTTTTAAACAAATGGAAAATAGTTCCCAACTATGGAACAGAGAAAAAACATGAGGATTAATGCAGTAAGAACTTTTATCACCATAAAACTAGTATTAAATACACAGTAAACTGGTTTTTCTTCGTGAGAATTTATTCTTATAAGAGTCCTTATAAAATTTTCATTAAAGTATTTATGTTGATAAAGTTGTGAACTTGTTGAATTGAGCTTATTAATTTCCAGATGACTTCCCAACTATTAGATTCAATTAATTAACTTTGGAACATAAAATAATCAACTTATTCAGATTTTTAATATAGCTACATAATTTGGCAAAATTTCAAAATGAATCTCCTAAAATATATCAGTCTTTCAAAAATGCATTATTTTTACCTTAATAGTAAACAATGAGTGCTAAATAAAGAACAATGCAATTTTTATGAAAAAGACCATATAGTCTACTTTTTTGTGTTACTTACACACCAGGTATGACTAACAAAAAATAAGAAACTTCAGCATTATAGATAATATTTTCTTTTTTTAAGCTGTGTGATGGGCACACGCAGTTCATTTTATTATTACGCTTTTTTATAACTTACATGTTATTCTTCCCCATGTATCAAATATAATTTTTAACATTTTATTTATTTATCTTTTGACAGAGGGGGAGGGAAAGAGATAGAGAGGGAGAGAAACATCAATGTGTGATTGCCTCTCACATGCCCCCTACTGGGGACCTGGCCCGCAACCCAGGCTTGTGCCCTGACTGGGAATCGAACTGGTGACCCTTTGGTTTACAGGCCAGCACTCAATCCACTGAGCCACACCAACCAGGGCTCAGATATTTTTATAATAAAAATTGTTTTTAAAATTGAGAGGAAAAGCTGTTCCTCAAGAAGACCAAAACTAATTATACATCCTTTATTGTAAAATTATTGAAGTTCACACAAATACTATTTTACATTATTACAAGTATTTGTTATAATCTGAACATTTTTGTCATATAAAAATAAACATTAACTTCTTCTTTTTTAAAGTTCTTAGTTTATAAACCTTCTCAGGAAAAAATCTGCACAGCCGCAGCAGATAAAGTCACTGAAGAATCTTTACTCCTTCTGTTGTCCCATCTCCAGCTGACTTTTTGCAGCACCAACACTGGCCTTTGCAGTCCCCTGACTTTCTCCATCCTGATCCTGCCTTCTTCTCTCTGTGTTCTTGAGGTCTTCTTCTCATACAGCCATGTCTGACAAGTCTATGTTCGGGTTCATTTTCCTTTGCATGGTCCACGGAATCATAAATCATGCCAAAGCCAGTTGTCTCGCCACCACCAATGTGGGTTCTGAACCCAAACACAAGGGTGACAACGGGTATGGTCTTATACCTTTCGGTTAGCTTTTCCCAGTTTTCTGCCTTGGGTACTATTGCCTTCTCAGTGTGAAGGACATCAATGACTGTTTGTTTCTGCTGAAGTCGTCTGTTGGCCATGAACTTCCTGGTCCGGATAGTTACTGTGTTATTCTTGATGGTGGCCCATCTCAAGCAGCCAGGGCTAACCATTAACTTCTGAATCAAAAACTGATTAGTGTGTTAAAAATAAAGAACTGAAAATAATATGTTATCACAATAATCACTGTGTAAGTTTCTAAAAATTTGAGCCATCATTACTTTTTCTGAGTACATATACTTATGTTTTGTCACTTTCCAAAAGATATTTAAAAACATGAGTTGTGGTTATACTAAGTGTAATTTTCATACTGTAAAGTATTAGTACTTTTTTCTTTTTGAAAGAGTCAGAATGGATAATCAATACACCACTATGGCCGTGTGAAAGACTGGACGTACTCGATCGGCATAATCTGCTCTGTACAATTGCACATGAAATCTTAGCCAAGAGCCTTTACAGACAGACTTTTGAAGTTTTGCAAAATCTGCCAGGTTTTCAAAATTCTCAAGGTATGATTTTTAAAAGTCTAGCTTAATTATCTCTTGCCTGTCTGGTGTTTAACTATGAAAAAGATACAGTGCTCCACCTGTTTTGGTTGAATTTCATATTCCAATATATATTTTTAATGATGTTTTCTGTAAAATACGTTTTCCACAAATCGAATATGCTTTCCTGATGGGTTTTTTTAGAAGAAGGAGAGATGCTTATCTCTGGGTTGTTTGTCAGCAGTTCCTAATGGAAGCTTTCTCATCATTCCCCTTGCCCTACCTCAGTCAAGTCACCAGCAAACAGGATGTTAAGTGCCCCCAGCAAGCTTTATATCTTAAGAGAATTCATTGCATTGGAATAATGAAGAATACTTTTTATTATTTAAATACAGAACTGGGTTTCCATTACCTTATAACATAGGTGGAACATGGAGTAAGTAGAGGAAAGTAAGCAGATGACAAGTTCAAGGAAAGATCACTGATGTGGGCAATGGCATGCTGTGCTCTTGAATGCTGAAGCTCAGGAGCCCCTGTTCGGGGAGACAAGCAAGGGTTTGGGTGGTGGGTTCAGAGGGATGGGTTCAGAGGGAGGGGCCTCCCCTCATTGCTCTGTCAAAGTTGGTGCTTTAGGAAATTTCCTCTGGTGGTAATGTTTAGGAAGAGACTAAAGGTAAGGAGATTCATTTCCTTATAAGACCTAGACCACTAAAAAATCCTAAAAATGATTAAAAGACTTGCAGCCTGGGTTATGGATTGAACTGACTGAATATAGGGCACAAAACACTTGGGAGTCTCCAATGTCACCTCATTTTCTTCTAAGTGAAGAAAAGAAAGGAATAGAAATATCTGATAAAGGATGTTTGTCACGTGTGAGTGAATATTTATGAGGCGATGATATCTTATTAGTCATGGGGAACACACATCTGAGGTACAACCGCCAGGTGGGACGCCAGTGGAGCCGCGCAGACACTGCGGTGCAGTCACGGGGTTGGGGGGACAGCACAGACAGAGGTGTTAACACAGCTTCTGACGTCACTGCCAGGCTTCCTTTCCTGTTCTCCCTTATGTACTCTTGTTTGTTAACCTGGAGAACACAGGAGATGATCGATTGCATTTTAGTGGCTATGACTCCGAAAGTGCCAAGGGGAGCAGAGGGAAAAGGAATGCAGTAAGAGAAGTTTGAGGGGCCAAGGTAGAGCCACTTCATTGTATCAATTATGTTTTTCTTTTCAGAAACTGTGGAGGTCTCACAGTACAGCCTCCTTTTTAATAAACTTCTAGATGCCTGTATAGAAAGCAACAGTCTTGGTATTTCATCCTCTGTAGCAGAATTTATGATTTCAAAGAACATCCCTATTGATTTTTCCTTTCTTAGAAGATTAATTACTTCTTTAGGAAGGAGTTGTTTATGGCTCAAAGCCAGAGTCCACTACAAAAGTAAGTTAACATTTAAAATTTTTTCATTTGGTATATTGGCTTTGACTTTGGTTTTCTAACCCTGAATCTTTGTGTCATATTCACGACTAGACATTCAAATATGTACAAAGAGCAGTTGATATGCATTCAAAGGTAGTGGTCCAAACGGATTTGTACTCCATTTTGAAACTTGTTATTTCTTGTTTCCAATTACGGTATCTTTATTTCTTTGCACATGATCAGTATGTCCACGGAGGGGTACACAAAGGGAATAAATGACAGAATCTGAACCAGTTAGGTGTATCTTTAAAATATATAGGAGTAAAACAGTTGGGGACTGAAGTTTAAGAAATAGCTACATATTTTATTTACCCCTGCTACATGCCTGATTTTCCAAACCTACAGTATTTTGTAGCAGGCCATAGAGGAAGTCCAGAGGCTGCCATTATAGTGAACATGATTCGTAACAGTTTTTTACATGGCTCCTAGTAATAGACTTTGTTAATCTATTTACAGCTGTTTCTCTCTAACCAATAAGCCTGGAAAACTAATGTTTTCTCTAGTCCCGGCCACCTCGCAGGTATTTCAATTAGAAAGTAATTCCAGGTAGCATCTAGATCTAGAAAACAATTCTGTTCTGCCTTCCTGCTGTAATTTGTCTTATATTTCCATTTCTATCACTGTCATGTATGTAGCAAACATTTGAATGCCCAACATTTGTCACCACTATATGAAATGTGTCTCACATCCCAGCCACCTTCACCGTCACAGAAAACCTCTCTGAACTTGGAAATATTTTTCACACTACTAGCTGTGATCAGTTTAGCAGGTGGTAACTGTTTTCCCCAGTGAAATGGGAAAGAAAATGTGTAGTACTAGTGTGTATTACAAGTAGGAAGGTTAATTAAGTATTATAAAATTTTCATTCCCGCCACATATATACATGTATGTATATATACTGAGTCATTAATATGTAAAATGTATTTCTTACAGTAGGTTACAATAAAAAAAGTTTTGGGTCCTGACTGGTGTGGCTTGGTTGGGCCACATCCCTCAAAGTGAATGGTCGCTAGTTTGCTCCGTGTTTGGGGTGTATAAGAGAGGCAACTGGTCGATGTTTCTCTCTCACATCGATGTTTCTCTCCCTCCCTTTCTCCCTCCCTAATAAATAAATATTTTTAAAAATAAAGTTTCAAAAGCTAATGACTGGATAGTTTGTTAGTCCTGGAAGTGACCTATGGAGGCAGACTACCTAGTGGTTAGAAATCCAAAATCTGTAGTCAAAAGGCCAGAGTGCTTACCCAAAGCCCCCCATCTATAATATGGAAGTGTCTGGACAGTACCTAATCTCAAAGGTAGTAAACTGTCAGGTTAAAATTAGATAAAACCTGCATCTTTAGCACAGGTGCCTGGCACGTAGTCAGTCCTCATCCAAGATTAGCCATCATCCACATTGGAAAGATTTCTTAAACTTAACAAAACATTTCAAACAGATTGTCCACACAGATTTAAATTGGTTTTGGTAAGAGACAGCAATATAATTAATATTGTCTGTATACAATTTGGATGTCCCAGGACTTAAGGGGATCCCCTGTATATCTGTGTCACTATAATGAGCAGCTAAACAGTTTAAAGTTAAATCTCTTATGATTTATGTAAAATGTTTGGAACCTGAATTGATGAGGATAGCTACAACACACTGAGCACCAACAGGATAAAAATGTATTTTATTCATTTTTATATCTAGGGTTTAGTTCAATGTCAATAAATATTTATTGCGTAGACTACAGTTGGTCCTTGAACAACTTGGGGGTTAGAGGTGCCAGCCCCACACACACAATAAAAAAAATCTGTGGGTAAATTTTGGATCCCCAAAAACTTCACTATAAAAGCACTATAAATAAGGGTACTCAAAAGTACTACAATAGGAGCCCTGGTTAGGTAGCTCAATTGGTGAGAGCATCATCCCAATATGCGAAGGTTGTAGGTTCAATTCCCAGTCGGGGCACGTACAAGAATCAACCAATGAATGTCTAAATGGAACAACAAAATGAGTGTTTCACTCTTTCTTTGTAAAATCAGTAAATAAAAAAAGACTATAATGTGATAGAAAATAAAATCTTCTACTTATAATTTCTATTTTCTTTCTACATTTTAGGTTCATGATTCAAGATAGGCAGTAATTATAAATATATGTAGTTTCTATTAGGCTATGTCCCATTAAAATAAAACCCAAGTAGCTATTCTGGTTTTTCAGTTACTCTGAAATTATGTTCTATTGATTATAGCTTCAAATAAGTGGTTGCCATGATGGGGCTCAAAAGTCATTTTTCATAGTTGTTTAAACATGTTTCTTGATTCATATATAATGTTCCAAAAACATTTTACAAAGAATGATTTTAAATGTACCAGGATAAGCTACTATGTAATTTATTTAATAAATCTGCTTCTAATGTGAAGAATTATTCTGCACTGTAAGTAATTATCACCTACACATATTTTGGAAGTCTAGGTTTTCACCTGTTAGGGTTTTAGTAAAGTTTGATCTATTATTCGATTTTCAGGTGCTCTTTCATTGGGTTGCTACCCACCATTAGAAGGAAATTTATATCGAAAACTTCTACGGATTCCTTCTTATTTGTCTGAGATTGAAATGCTTTTGATTATGGAAATCTTCCTGGTATCTAATGCCAGCAGTATTCAGAGTCCTGGCACTCCCACACAGATGCTGCAGATAGTTTTGAAAAGGTTGGTTTATGGCATCTAATTGCATCCTGAAAGCAGGTCATGCCCGGCTACACCTGCCCTAGGATGTAAATGTTTTATGTAGTATTTATGTATGTTTATATATGTATATATGTGCTTACATATGTTTATATAATACTGTAGTGTGCACTTGCAAACTTTTGTAACAGTTAAATTGAGAACGACTGTGACCTGAGAGTGAAAACCAAATTACTAGCATTCAATAAAAATTTTAATCTTATACAATAACCTCTATAAGAGAGAATTTTATTCATCCTTAAAGTTTGAAAAACTGCACATAGTTGGCACATGCCCAATATACCAGGTTCTAGGCACCAGTTTCTAAGCCAGAAGGTACCAGCGGCACCTGACCAATCTTTCCTCTCTGTGACCAATGGTTCCTGTTCCAAGTGGAAGTCCTCACTGCCACCACCTCGTGGACCCCACTGTGCTGTTAACACGGGTGGGCCCATTCTTGGGCCTTGCTGCTGGACCCTATGCATGCCAAGAGCAGGGTGCACCGACCACAAAAGGAAAAGGGATGCTTAATGTAACAGCCCCAGCTCTGTTTCAAACCCTTCCACTCCCTAGCCATAGGAAAAACAGCCATTAGGTGTGAATTTTATATCAAGTAGAGGCCATTAGAAGTTATTAGACAATAAATTCTAGCACTTTGTTAAGTACCTTAAGTCAGGACTGAAGAAAATAATCAAAAATGTAGTAAAGGAATATAGCTATAATTTGTTATCAAATGTTAGCTACACAGTAAGTGTATTTTTACAATTCAGAGTTGCCAATATCAAGGTAAAACATGTTAGTAACTCCAAACTTGATTAAATTCAATATCCTTTTATGCATTATAATTAAATGATGCGATCAGTAACTTTGAAAATACGAAGATTGAGGCTATTATCAGCGCTCTAGGTCACTGTTTTTCAAACTGCGGGTTATAGCCCTTTTGTGTGGTGAAATTAATTTAAGGGGCTTGCAACCACATTTCTAAAAATAAGACAATGGAAAGTAGAGTACATTGTCATAGGGTATGTCTTGTTTTCTGAAGTTTTCAGTTTTTATGTATGAGGGTATATCACTGAGTCACAATGCCAAATACTCTACTGTGTCACGGTCAAACAAGTTTGAAAGCCGCTGGTAGAATATAGTAAAAAGTCTGTCAGAACCAGTACTAACAAATGTAAATATCTTTTGAAGAAATTATATCCCTTCTTTTTAGAGTTTCTGACTTTGCGAGGTCTTTACTTTGTAGATGTGAAGAAAGCAAATCTCGGAGCAAGGATGATTATCAAGCCGCAGTGGAAAGATTAATGACGGCTGCTCGTTTGTCAGATCCAAAGCTCTTCATTAAGCACATGACTGTCAGTGTTAATAAGGAGCAGGTGTACAGTTTGGAATATTGCTCTGCCCTGAAGTGGCTGAAAGAAAACATGAAGTGGGCTGGAAAGGTTTGGCTTTTCAATAACCATTAGTTCATGGACTTTAAGTTCAGGTAATCATTGTTGAAAACAAAAGGCAATAAAAATAAAGATGGTTTTCAGGATAGTCAGCTTCGCCCTTTATTTACAGTAAATTGCTACTGCTCAAACACTAAAAAGTTTGATTGATGTAGGCAATGTATAATGGTTTTACCCCCACTGAAGTGACTTTTCAGATCACTCTTTGACTTCTTTTTAAGTAAATCTAGTATGGTAAATCCCTGTTTATTCTGAAATGCGAACACTGAAAAATCACAAACTGAATGTTGTGCAGCACTTATTAAGAGGGAGTCATAAAAGAGGAAATATGCAGGCAGGTAACTGTAGTATTCAGGAAAACCTTTAGGGGTATGAAGTAGGTTGAGTGTATACTCAATCCAGTTTCTTTTTCTTCAACCCAGTTTCTAAAGCTTATTTTAAATCTGTAAAGCTTATTTTAAATCTGTAAATAAAGTAATATTGAAAAATGACTCAAACACTAAAATTCCAAAGTACTTTCCCAGTTGTACCAAAATTTTTTTATTGATTGATTTTAAAGAGAGGAAGGAAGAGGAGTCGGGGGAGGGGGGAGAGAGAAACTTCCACTTGTTGTCCCACTTATTGATACATCTATCAGTTGATTTTTTTTTAAAGATTTTATTTATTTTTAGAGAGGGGAAAGGAGAAAGAGGGAGAGAAACATCAATGTGTGGTTGCCTCTCTCATGACCCCTACCGAGGACCTGGCCTGCAACCCAGGCATGTGCCCTGACTGGGAATCCAACCAGCGACCCTTTGGTTTGCAGGCTGGCATCAATCCACTGAGCCACACCAGCCAGGGCTGTTGGTTGATTCTTGTATGTTCCCTGACCAGGGATGGAACCCACACCCACAAACTTGGCGTTATTCAGACAATGCTCTAGCAACTCAACTACCTGACCAGGTCCCATACCAAAAAATTTTAAATTATCCTATGAATAGTTTTCCTTTAGTGTATCTTAGAACACTATATGTATTTTGAAAATACATTAGGTATGACTAAAGAAAATAGTATTTTAAACAAATATACCAGAACTTAAATTTCCAACGAGGATTGTCCCTTCCAAACCATCTTTGGAAGTTAAATGCCTTCTTGAAGTCACCTTCAGAATCTGTACCACAATCACTCTCTAAGATGGTCACCCTCAATCCTTAATTTGATACTTTAAACCATAATTTAAAGTCTTTTGGAGAAAAAGTATGAAAAGGTGAGTAATAAAAGAGTTAAGTCAGGACTACAGAAGCTGAAAAATACTTCTTAAAGGAGTTCCCAAAATATGGTAATGGCAGTATCATTGGAATAAGTCTATAACCTCACACAACTAAAAAAGTTAAATCCTAGCATTTAGAAATAATGACTTGCCATGACGAAATGTGGCAAGAATAAACAGTATTATGAATGAGGTATGGGGAGCGAGAGGGGAGACGTCAAGGAAGATGACGAGTTCTCTAGCAAGAACTAGGCGACTATAACTGCCACTATTTAAATGCGGCACCTAGGAAATAGGTTTGGATATTACTACCATCGGTTTGAAGTGCCGTTGAGGACAAGGGAAGAGTGGTAAACAGGCAATTATAAATTAGTCTCTTCTGTAAGAGGTCACTGAAACCCAAAGAAAAGAATTAAATGAGAGACTGTTTAGATGCTGACAGCAAAGAAGCATTTGAAAGAATGAAGTCACGAGAGCTGATAAATGAAGCTTTTAGAAAAATGAGATTGGGTGGGAAAAAATCACAAGTGACCAGATTCTAGGTCAAGAGCCCTTAGGGCTGGAACAAATGGAGGCTTTTTTTTTTCCTTTTTCTCCTCCCTCCGTCAACAATGCCAAAAGGTAGGAAAAAGAAAAGATGGGTTCTTGTTATTTGCCTAATTTCATCTGTGGCCGTTTCAAGGGGAAATCAAAGTCTTAGGAGCGAAATACAGCTAAGAGTAAAAAGCCCAGCTGATGGTGGAGGCTGCTTAAGGTTTGAAAATAGCCAGATACTGAAAGAGCAAAAAGGAAATGCAAACCGGAGAATAGAAATTTTCAAAATTTAGCTACGTTTGGGACGGACAGTCGTCCCAAGCCGTCAGCTCCCAAAGCTCCGCGGGCGGATCTGCGGAGGCAGCCGCCCCCTCTTCGGGTGCCCGGGGTTGGCGGTTGGGAAGGTGGGGACTATGGGGGGAGGGGACGCATGCGCGCGTCCTCCTGCCCGCCCTGCCCTCCCCCACTCCGGCGCGTGCTCAGTTGCTCCACCGACCTTGGGGCCAGGCCCCGCCACCTGCCACCCAATCATATCCGACTCCCTCCGGCCCGGTCCTTCATATGTTGGAGTGCTCACTCGCGCGTCCTTAACCTCTCCGCGGGTGCGCGGAGCTCCCTCCGGCCGGTAAGAAGGAGGACGCGCGGGGTTGCTGAAAGAGGTGGGGAAGGCGGGGACATCACCTGGGAGCTGACGTCAGCGCGGAACTGGGTACCGCTAGGCTATCACCCGCGTCTCCGGCTGCGCGCAGGCGCTCCAGGCCAGAAGGCCTGGCACGCTTCAGCCAATGAGGGCCCGTTCTGCGGCTCCGTCCCTCGCTGCTTCTCACCTCCTGGGACGCGCCCCTGCAGGCGCCTAGGCCGGGTGGAACAGGGCGCGCCCGGCTGAGATACTAAGGGTGTGGGCTCAGGGACCGCGGAGGGTAGAAGCCTATCAGAGCTGTGGTCTAGTAGGGGAGGGCGGGCGGGAGCGCCAGCCCCTCCAGCGCGCTTGAGGGCCGGGCCAGCGCCCCGGTGCGCATGCGCCCGGGCACGCCGCGCCCGCCACCGCGCGGCCCACTAGTACCGGGAGGGAGGTGAAACAGGTCGGAGGTGGAATATTTCGGAGAAAGCCCTCCCGGCGGACCCTTGCTGGAACTGTAAGGAGCAGGAGGGGAGGGGCTCCAGTTCTTTCTGGCTACTCAGGGAAGATAGGGGGGCCGCTGTCGCAGAGCAATCACTTTAGCTCGACGTGCTAACGCGAACTGAAACATTGCCAGGGGCCAAAGTGTGTGCACCGTATCTGTTTAACTTGTTTTGAAATGAGAAACCAAGGACGATTTATTTGGGCTTCATTGTTTCCGACTATACTATTTACCCGAAGTCTTTGCCTCATCATAGGAAATTGTGATGATTCTAATCTCATAGCAAAAGATTAGAAAAGGAAGCTATAGAATCTAGATACTTTGCTCCTAGCACAGTTTATTAATTTATCTAATTGGATTTACTACTTTTGTTTTTTATTTGTCCTTTTTCCTCTTCCCCAGAAGCATTCAACTGAAAAGCAATGAAAAGTTGCCCCCTTTTATCCCTCCTTGATGGAGAAACCTGCTTTTAAAAACCGAGTAAGGCACTCACAGCTTAAATGAGAGTAGCCTGGGGATATTAACTTTGTCAAAATAAATTACTGTCAAATGAAAGTTGTGCCAAATGGCCAAAGATCGATTGTAGGTCCTCTGTTTGACAAACACGTTACTGTTTCTGTATGAAAAGTATTTGAGCCCTGGCTGGTGTAGCTCAGTGGATTGAGCGCAGGCTGGGAACCAGAGGGTCCTGGTTCGATTCCCAGTCAGGGCACATGCATGGGTTGCGGCCCAGGTACCCTATGAGGGCCATGTGAGGGCAACCATACATTGCTGTTCCTCTCTCTCTCTGTCTCCCTCCCTTCCCCTCTCTCTAAAATAAATAAATAAAATCTTTTAAAAAAAAGAAAGTGTTTGAAGCAAACTGAAAGTTTTTCTAAAACTACCCAAATTTGACTTTCCCACCAACTTACATACCTCTTTCTACGAAATTTGACTTGAACCTGAACAGAATATTTAATGCCTCACTTCACAGTTCAGAACTCAGGTTAAAATCAGAATTTTTCATTTTATGAAATAGGAGCTAGTATCACTATTAAGTGGATTATAGCAGATGCTTACATTGCTTTCTAAATGTCTTGTGTCCTTCCCCATCTTCCATCCTCCATCCACAGGATGACACCACCTCCTTGGAAAAGACCTTCCACAGCCCCCAATTCCAGGGGTAGCACTTGAGAGTTTCCCGTAATACTCTGCAGATGACAGTTATTTCGTTTACTCCATTGTTTTATAATTATCTGCTTGTGTATGTTTTTCCACTCCGTCCCTCTCTCGTAGGGCTATGATATAGTTTTTGGAGAGGTGGCATTGTCTTAATGCTTTTTTATTCCAAAGACTTTGCACAGAACCTGGCACATAAGTGCTTCGTAAATGCCTGTTAATGAATTGGGTGAATTAGGCACCCAGAATGCCTTCCAAGTCTGATAAGACAGTGTAAGCTTTTTAGTTACCATATTTTTCGGACCATAAGACACATCTAGGTTTTAGAGGAGGAAAATAGGGAAAAAAAATTTTGAAGCAAAAAATGTGGTAAAATATTTAATAACATAAATTACATTCAGACTATAAATTCATCTACATTTGGACTGTAAGACGAACCCCCATTTTCCTCCCAAATTTGGGGGGAAAAGTTCATCTTATAGTCCGAAAAATACGGTATTTTGCAGCATACTTGAAGTTTTTCCTAATGGAAGGGTAGTGGGCTCCATGGAGTACATACAAGAACCACCCAGGTAAGAATTTGAAGACAAGAAGCCTGCAGTGGACCTGGGTGCCCTAGGCTTTCCGACTTTCTCACTAGCAGATGAGAGCACCCAGCTCCGCTCTGAAGCAGTGCGCATTCAATGTGCTGATAGTCATTCGATTTCCTGTGTGGCTAGCCCTGTAAGGGAAAGAACCGCAGATACGAATCTTCTAGTCTTCTCAGCAATTAATTTCTCATAGTAAATTAAAAAGTTGACCTTGTAGTTATCAGTCAGATCCCTTGTGGTTTTGTTTTCCTGAGACCTGTTTATTTCCAGTGGAAGTGACAAAATTGGTCCTTGGGTCTTGCAAAGATGAGGACTGACCCAAGATCTGTGCCACAGGAAAAGGCCAGCAGCCCGGCCTGCCAGCCAGCTGGGCTCTATCCTTGCTTCCACTTAGATTTTTTTTTACTCTCAAGAAGATAGTAAACCATACAGGAAACAAAGAACTAATTCAAGCAAAACTTTTCGTAGCCTCACACTGTATTTAAGACTTTTGAACATTGATCCCTTCTTTTGATAATTCTGAATTTTCCAATCAAAACGTATTTTAGTGCATGTTCTAGCAACATGTAAACCTTTATCAGGAGGGAATTATATAATAACAACAGCACTCGCCACTTTTATGAATTTTTATTTGCCCTATGTTATACATAATTATTTTACTTAAGTTTCACAAAAAACCTATATTTATCCCCTACTTTCACACATAATATACTCCTAAAAACGTGTACAATTACGTGATGTGGAATTTCATATTCAGAGGCCTAAAGCATAGTTATAATGTTCTGGATTACATTTCACCTTTTAGAAAATCTTTAAGGGATATTTCCAACATTTACAATTTTTTCCTAAACACACAGTGAAGGTAACTTCAGTCTAGGAAGTGTCAGCCAAAGGCCAAGGATACATATATTTACTGTTGTTGCATTTATGTTAAACATGTAAGTCCTCATTGCGAGTATTAGAATGGTAATTTTTCTTTTTCTACTAAATAAAGACAAAATTCCATAAAATATTCACTAACTGCATAAACATCTACAACAAAGATAGTTTCTGGCTAAATTCCTGCCTAGCAGACTGTCACATTGTGTTAGCTGAATATATTCTCTCACTTAATGAAATTTTTTAAATTTCAAATTGAAGGCCAGTTTGAGGTGATAGCACATACATGTTACACAGGTGTTTCCACGGTGAGGACATACACTATGATTCTTGGAAATCCAGACATGCTGCAGGGCAATACACTAAAATAACAGGGAAAATATACCACTCAAAACAAGACCTGTGGAAATCTCCAGCTTTTTCATCTGTATCAGCAGCTTCCCAAATTGCTCGATGTTGTAGAAAATGTAGAGATACCTGAAGCCACTAACCATCTGCTTCTTGAATCAAAGGAAGGAACTACCAGGGGATTTTCAGGTGTTTCCAAATAGCTAAAGCATTTATGATTGCAGAAAGCCCGCCTCTGATTACTTCAAGTCATTGACATGCTGGGGAAAAGCTGCATATGATATGATGTCTTTCCCAATTTACCAACTGCACATAATCTAATTCACATCAAAGGAACTTCTTTCTAGGTGAACACAGAGCTCAGCCCCCGCCCCCACCCCACCCGGCCTCCTTCCCTAACCCTCCAGCAGACTGCCTTCTCTGACAGCGACCTGTTAACCTCAAGCGTCTGCCCTGTTTGGACTTAGAGCAGTGCAGCCCAAGAGAAAGTTAACATCAGCTACAGGTATCATTTTACATTTTCTGCTAGCAAATTGCAAGAAATAATTCAAACCAGGTTGTGTTTTGCTTTTAAAAAAGCAAAAACAAGCTAAATTAATTTTACTGTTATCTCAACATAAACAAGTATTGATGAAATACTTTGCATTTTTTATACTAAATCTTTAAAATCTAATGGGCACTTAAGACTCTTCATTGAAGATGCTCAATAGCCACATGCAGCTAGTGGCTACCTCATTATCCAGCACAGGCCTAGGTCATAGTTCTCTTAAGCTACTGTAGTGGGAACCTTTTTTAAGAAATAGCCTACTCACAGAAAAAGCAGGCAGGACCCACCTAACTCTTAACCTGTGATAGCTTTTTAAAAAAATATTTTCTAAGTCTAGAAACCATGATTTAATGTTCATACTTATATTTTAAAACATTTTGTCTTCATTGTGAGAACCTGCTTTCACATTTCCAAGTTTTAAGGCCCTTTATTAGTCATTGCCCAGTAGTAGTTTAGTTATATCCTACGATCACGAAGTGAACGGTGAATGAATAATTTTTGGGGACAACTGAAGACCAGTACTTTAAGTACAGGAACTTTTTTTTCTGCTTTGATTATTATTTTTTTAATCCTCATCTAAGGATATTTTAGAGAAAAAAACATTGGTGTGAGAGAAACATCAATGGCCTCCTGTACAGTCCCCGACTGGGGATCGAACCCACAACCTAGTGATGTGCCCTGACCAGGAATTAACCCACAACTTTTTGATGTACAGGCTCCAACCAACTGAGCCACCTGGCCAGGGCTCTGCTTTGATTATTTTTGATGGAAACGCTTCTAAAACATGCTAAATAATTCTCTGTGCTCCATTACATGTTTGAAAGCCACTAAGGATGCGTTCTCCAGTTTTTGCAATTTTTCTGTAAGTAATTCTTTGGAGACTAATTCTGAACTCTTTAAACAAACCCTTCAAGCTGTTTTCGTGGCTAAATCAGCCACTTCTCCTGTCGATTCTTCTTCATAAATGTGTAGCTGTGTAAACTTCTGAACAGTGACTTGGCTGCCTGCCTCTGAACGTCTTGACGAATCAAATTTGAAGCAGCTAGTCTTTCCTAAATTGATGTCAAAATTCTTGCTGTGTTCTTACTATGCTTTAACTTTCAAATTTCAAAACACTTTCTTTTCAGTGGTTCATTTGTTTTGATGTCTTGCTTTTGCAAATGACGAACAGAGCATGTCATTTGGATCACCTACATTGTTCCTCAGATGCAGACATTCTGATTTTATGCACTTTTAAGATACTGCTGTAAGAAACAGTTAAGGCAGGTTGTGTTGATGCAAGGCCTAGGTGCTTTGCATTGTTTAGTAATTCTGGCTTTTCAGGGCTGCTTCTAGGATCATTTTATGCTGAATAACAGATGTTGGTTGGAGCTTTGCTGCATAGTGTTTAATCTACATCCCATTCACATTCTTGGATGATCATGTGCCTCCCAAGTATTCTTCCCCATTTCTTACCCACAGTTTTAGCTCACTTACTGGTCCCTTCGTCAGTGTCTTTGTCATTATGTGTGAGTGTGGAGAGCTGTCCTTGAGCTAGATCGGGACCACAGTCCAGGACTGTCTTTGGACAGACAGGTTTCCCCAGTCCAGGGACCTGTCTTACGTACTGAATGAACAATGTTTGTTTTTGTTAGGATCATTTGCTTCATTTAATTTGTATGCTAAAAGCATGTATGTTTTTTAATTTTTAAGAACAGATGTCACATGGCCATTGTTAATAAACTAGCAAAAAAGAAAACGTTAAGGCACTTAACATCCTGCCACCAGCTAACTAGAGGTAGCTAGTTGGAGATCACATACGTATGTGCAGTCTCTTCTAGTCTCTTCAAGCTCGGAGCCTTGTACCTGTGCCCTCTAACTGAGTCTGGTTTTGATTTTTTAAATCTGTCAGATATGCATGTCTTCTGAGGATATGTCTCTCCCAGTCTGTGTCTTTTCTCCTCATTCTCTCTACATTGTCTTTCAGAGAGCACAAGTTTTTAATTTTAATGAAGGTCAGTTTATCGGTTCTTTCACCGGTCCCGTGCTGTCTGACTCACTGCAGCTTTCCAGTGACCCTGACGCTGGGTGGGGTCGGCCCCACAGCTCGTTCTTCTCCAGCACTGAGTTGGCCAGTCTGGGTCATTTGCTTTTCCACACAAACTTTAGAATGACCTTGTCAGTACCCGTAATGTGACTTGCTGGGGTTTTGGCTGGAATTGTGTTGAATCTACAGAACAGGTTGGATCTATTCTTGAGAGTGCTGACTCTTGTGTCCGTGAATGTGGACTTTCTCTCCATTTAGTTCCTTTTTGACTCTTTCTCCCAGAGCTTTGTAGTTTTTCTCACATAGATCTTGTACATATTTTGTTAGATTTATAGCTAAGTATTTCATTTTGGCGAGTGCTAATGTAAATGGTAATGTTTTTAAGTTGTTCATTACTGATATCTGCTTAACATTTTAGCAGTTAATGGATGCCTAGAAGTTGACGGACATATATATTCAGAAATGTTTTGCCACCTGAGACCTGTAAGGAGGTAAGCTTCATGGTCCAACCTATAGTTAGTATTGGGGCGGGGGGGCGTGGTTTGCATTTGGCTAATTTTAATTTATTGCTATTTTTCAAATTCTAAAGTTATATTGTGGTGGAGGGCAAGAACAAAAAAAGAAAATTCATAGGAACAGCCTACTGTTAACATTTAGAAAACCACTCTCTGCAATTAAATTGTACACTAAGGTCTTGACAGCTGTATTTGCTGTTCATGTGTGTACAATATAAATCCTAAATCAGAATCATCCCAGCAAGACACAGGACTCCTCCAGTGGGTCTTTGGCTCAAGGGCCCCCCTGGGCATGGCTGAGCCCTTCCTGGCACTGCACTGTAGCCCCAGCCTCCCTGCTCCACACCCCCCGCCTTCCGCTCTCCTCCTGCAGCTGCCAGACCTGGGTCAGAGTCTGAAAGCTCTCCGACCTTTGCTTGCCTTTCCCAATAACTGTCTTGCACATCTAATCCTGCCTTGGCCTCTGCTTTCAGCAGATGCAAACTAACAGAGCAAACAATGACATGCCTAAAACATATTTACTGCCTTTAAGAATACAAGAATAGTTGAGGGTGGGTAGGTGGAAGGAAAGAAGAACAAAGGAAAATATATCATTTACACATTGAAAATATACACATTTACACATTGGAACAGTGTTATGTCCCAAATAGCTCTTGGGTTTTTGTTTGCTTATTTGTTTGTTTGTTTGTTTGAGTTCACAAGAGGGAAAGGCTATTTATAATGAGGATTTAAAAGGGAATGTTCTGGGGGACCTTGCTTCCTGGCACGTAGTGGGTACACAATTTGGGTAGGTGGAAGTGAGGGGTAGAGAGGATGTATTAGAGATCAGACATCAAGTTGAAGAAAGAGAAAAGTGAGGATGATCATTGGGTGCTAGCCTCGGGGTTTCTCTAAGGGCCAGTTGGGGATCAACTTCGAAAGATAGATTGGAAACGATTAGAGAGGACTTACTGTACTAGACCAAGGAGTAGATTTTATTCCGCAGGAGTTGCGAGACCATAGTGGTGTTTTAGTAGGGAATACAGTGACAGCGGGACTTTAGGAAAATTAACCTATGTTCAGCTTTAGGGAAAAGCAGACTGATTATGAGGCCGTGCAGTCCCACTCTGTGGGGATATTTGGTAGCAGGAAACAGAAAGAAGGAATGATTTCAGGGGATGCTGTAGGCAAGAAGAAACGAGACTAACTGAAAACGGGCTGGGGAGGGCGAGCCGGCCTGGGCAGAAGTGAGTCTGAGGCTTTGTGCTCCGGCAGCATGGGCAAGATGGGACCCCGGTAATGGAACTGATCCTGGGGTGAACTGTCTGCTCCCTCGCCCTCCGTATCCAGGCTGAGTTTAGAAGGAAAATAATGACCGCTACTCCTTTTTTTAAAGGACTTGTAAAATTTGAGCGGCTGGCCAGGTAGCTGTCTTTCGAAGCTTGGATGGGGAATAAATGGAGTTGTCACTCACATTTACTTACACTGCCTTGTGCTGAGGACTTGCATACCTGGCTTACTGTCCCTTTACTGTCCAAACTCCTGTTATAATCCTTAATGCTCGGCCTGTGTGTTGAGTTTATCAGACGTATGCAAAATAAAACAAAACCAAAGGTAACCTGAAAATATGTTGGTGGTCTCTAGACTGTTGAAAAAATATGCAGAAATGATTCTATAGTCCTAACATTTTAAAAATAGAAAGCTTTTCAAAAGATTCAGTATATATAGCATATGAGACAAAAATGTGCCCAATATTTAGAGACTTCTTTATTCAGTCTGTTATAGAATGGAAAAGGTAAATTATAACATGAAAAAATAGATGTCAGGGAAGTGCTTGCTTAAATTACAAATGAGCCCTGGCTTGTGTAACTCAGTGGATTGAGCACGGGCCTGTGAACCAAAGGGTCGCCAGTTCGATTCCCAGTCAGGGCACGTGCCTGGGTTTCGGGCCAGGTCCCCAGTTGGGGTCACACAAGAGGCAACCACACATTGATGTTTCTTTCCTTCTCTTTCTCCTTCCCTTCCCATTCGTCTAAAAATAAATAAATAAAATACTTTTAAAAATTACAAATGATTTTATTTAAATTTAAAACTATACTTAGAAAAAATACTCTCAGATGAGTTATGCCAAATTTTAAGAATGAAATGTCAAGTTATCCAATTAGAATAATATTAGCATGCCAGAAATGAGAAAATGAACGAAGAGAGATCTGTATCTTCTTTCTAAACATACAATTCTCAAAGTATTTTTCACTACAAAAAGATGACACTGTTGCATATTGGTGGTTCTTTTAACCCATCTGAAGAAAAAGATGATGCAGAAAATCATCACCATTTGCAGCAAAACCAGTTAACATTTCCAAGTGGGTTTTTGAGGGGAAATTATATTATTCTTAATTAATATTCTCATATTTTATCAGAGGAATGTATATTCACTGTTTTTAGAAACTGCAAGGCACTCACTGCTGTTAAAACTTGGTGGATTTCAGAAAACCACAAAGTTTTGGATTTCGGTTGCTATCTTGTTTCTGTGGTGTTTTCCATGCGGAGTAATTTTAATGTTGCCCTCACTTTGCATACTGGGGGTCTGCTTGCACATCAGGGCCCTAACGATTAATCAGTCCACATCTCTTTGAAAGCTTATGTCTGGAGAAGGTATTTCCACGCCGGTTTTCCTACGCGAGAGCTTTCTCAGGAGCTGAAGCAGTCAATGCTTTGAGGCCGTTCTATTTTGTGGTGCATCCAGATTTCTTTGGCCAGCACCCCAGAGAAAGGGTAAACATTTACTATTTTCTTAACCTTTAGCTTGCGTGTCTGTTTAGGTTATTTACCTTGGTCACAGTGAAATACAGAGGGTTCTATAAATTTGTGGTCCTGTCAAGGTGACATAATCGGTGCTCTGACCTAATTTGAAATATAGATACTACCAACTGAAAATATGTTGCTTTTTATGAAATCTGATATTCTTTATGCAGTCAATAAAGCTATAAACTCTTTAGAGTATTTTTAATTGTGTTTTCTATACCAGTTTCTCTATTTTGAGTCAAGTTGAAGGTGTGAACGAATGCTGAAGGCCTCTGTTGTCCCTCCTGTGGCCTCCCGCCAGCCCACGTCCCTGCAGCCCCATTCAGCATGCACTCAGGGACGGCAGCCTGGCGTGGACAGCCACTCGGGTCAGCTGAGTTCCGCGGGCCAGTGGTTTCTGACATCAGATAATGTATTACCAAGCTAAATGCTTTGGAATTGTTTCATTGGCTCCTTTTCTTCTCATTAACACTGACACCTGAATTAATATGAAAAGAAATTTAAAACTCTTGAAAAGTAGAACATTATTATATTACGTTTTTCTTCTTTACTTTTGGAAAATATTCTGATTGTGATATCTGGTAGACATTGGCTAAAGTTTTAAAATACAGCCTGTATGGAAAAATTAAGCCTAGTAGTAGGTGAATATTTTTCTTCTCTACCAGTGCTGTGAAATCCCAGCATCTTTTAATACTGATTCATTTAATGTCTACAACATGGATTAAAAATGTCAGGACATAATTTCTGTTGTTTCCTTGTTCTATTTTATATGGAAATATCCCTTTAATAATTTTTTTCCAGGAAGTCAATGAGAATTCTCTTCAGAGATTAAGTGTCTACTTAGAAAACCTCCAGAAACCAGGCTTCAAGTCTTTGAAACCAACTCAGCTCACATTTTATGTAAGAGAAACAGACCAAAATTCCTCTGACGGCCAGGAAACCTTCAGTACTTTCGGTACGTCTTCTTATTGCTAGTTTGTCCTTTGCAAGCTTCATGTTAAATAGGTTCATTCAGTCTGACGGTACCAGAATACCTTTGGACTGAAGCCGTGGCCATAGAAAAATAATATCATTTAATGGATTGGTTTTCCGAGAATTAGATTCTATTCCTGGCCGCATGTGTTTCAATAAGCAATTTTTTTGTGTTTAAACTTTTTTGTCTGTAAAATTGAAGTGTTACTGTTTGTCCCCTTCTATTTTAGTGCTATTTTAAGTGTCAAACTATGTAACAATTCATATTTTTTAAAAGTGCAGCTTACATTCTCTTGTTCATTCCTCCACGGCCCCTGCAAGGCAGGCAGTGTCTGCCCTGCTGTAACTTAGCAACGTCCCATGCCATTCCCACAGCAGTGGGGACAGAGCCTGGCTCGGGAGCCCAGCCAGGTCTTTTAACTCCAGCCTTAGGCTGTTTTTTAAATCTAATCATTCCTAACATACAGCCTCTGTTTGGTCCTTTGTAACTGCTCTAGCCATCCATGATCCAGTAATACTTAAAATTAAGGGCAAATATGGTTCTGTTATTTCTCTAAATATATAGCTTTTCGGTTATCCTTGAGGAAATAACTTTATTTTTAGAATGAACTTTAAAACAACCTAAAGATTTACTAAGAGCTTTTTGTGAGTTAAGACTAAAACAATTGGAAAATACACAGTAGCCCTGGCCCATGTGGCTCAGTGGGTTGGAGTGTCATCCCGTAGCTGGAGGATTGCAGGTTCGATCCCTGGTCAGTGCATATACCTATGTTGTGGGTTCGATTCCTGGTCTGGGCATGAACAGGAGGCAACCAATTGATGCTTCTCTCTCACATCTGTGTTTCTCTCTCACCCCCTAAAAAGGCAATTAAAAAAACAAAATGGCTTTGGGTGAGGATAAAAAAGGGACAAAAAAGAAAATAATAATTTTTTTAAACAAAGTATTAATAAAAGTCAGATTTTGATAGGCCTTTTAAGATCTCAAATCTATTTCTAGCTCTTCCAGTGACTAGCTGTGTGACCTTAACTTCCAGTCCTTCACTATTAAAATGAAAGAGGTGAAGTACTATGTGTGAGTACTAACCCTCTGGCTCGTACCTCATGCTCGGGTGGTGTGAGGGGCAGCTTGGTCTGAAAAGTACTAAAACAGGGTATTTCTGTCTAAGACTGTGTCCCACCCAGTCTCTCCAGGGACATCTTCTCCTACCTCTCACCCTCCCGTGACTGAATGTGGGAGATCAGGAATCACAAAGTCCTCTCCTTGGCTGTTTTCCGTCTCCATCTGATTTGGAGTTTTATTTAAAACAGACCCTGTTCGTCAGTATTCAGAGACAGAAAGTCAACTCATAGCCCTGTTGTGAAGGAAAGGAACAGCTCTGCTGGAGAAGGCTATAAACACTAATAGTAACAGTTATGAGTAACCATCTTTATCACTAAGTGACACAATTCTGTGTGAGAGTTTGAGTGATTGTGGTGACTGTGCTGGTCTCGGCCCTGAGAACCGTGTGAGCAGCCAGGGTGCTGTCATCGCTGGGGTAAGGCCAAAGACACGTAAGTACCGCAAAATAGGCGGATGTTTCTGTGATACTCAGAGTCAAGGTTAGGCTAGGAATTGAAAGAAACCGTCCTATGCAGGATTTTATGATTTCGCCATGACAGACGGATTTATAAAGGCAAAGTAAACCCTTCACAATTTTTAAAGTAAAAATATCACCAGTCTGTTTCTATTTTTGTGTTTGGGAGACTCAAGCTCATGTCTACATTTTCAGCTGCTGTTTCCCCTACCACATCAACTGGCTTTGTCTGAAATATTGAATATATGTGGAGTTCAAGAATAAACCAAGTTTCTTTGTGAGGGAAGGAACAAACAAGGAAAACTTAGAAAGTTTCACACAGCAAATTAAGCATAGAGCTGGTACTAGAAATAATAGCTGGTACTAGAAATTCCTAGTCTGATGCTTTGGTTTAAGCACCACATTTTCTATTAATTCTTCCTTTAAAATATTGTTATTAATCGTTGCCTTTGCCTTTATGACAGAGATTGACACTCTGACAAAGATTTAAAACATTTTTATGTCTTTAATCTTTTTACCTGATTATAAAATTAAGATCAAGTTCTTTCTACATTTTTATTTTTAGAACATTAGAAGTTACCAATCACCTTTTCATTGATAATTGAGATGGTAGTAAAGTAAAATGTTTACTAGTGATATTGATTACTGAAATTAAAGACCTGAGTCATTTCTTCATCCCATTTTTTGGGTGGTCTATGAGGAAATAAACCTTATTGTAATAAATTTTAAAACAAGTTAAAGATTTACTTAGATCTTTCTGTGAGTTCATGCAGAAACAGAGCTGTAGTCAGCTATGTCTGAGTAAAAACAAAAATTCTCTACTTTCAATTAATGCTTAACTGAACCCTTCACTCATCAAAAATAGACTTTAGAAAAAAATAAACTAGGAACGGGAGGAAATGTTCAGCATACATGACAAAAAGATAATGTTAACATATAAAGAGTTCTTAGAAATCAAAAAGAAAACCGTAGCTCTATTACAAAAATGGGCAAAGGCAATGACTAAACACTTCAGGAAATGATGCATATAAATAACTAATAAACATATAAATTATTTTCCTTTAGTAGGCAAATGCAAACTAAGTTAATTAGGTACTATTTTCCAATAAAGAATATGTGCAGTCTGGTACAGGCATTTTTCACTGTATAGCAGCCCTTACATTGGATTAAGTAACTAACGGAATTGACAAGATGGAAACTGAGGTTTATTTCTTGACTTAGCTCTTCTAAGGATAAACTGTTTCTTCCTAATCTCAAATGCAGGAATTTGGATTTTCCTTTCCTCTTTCACTGATTAGGGTCATACCTGTAAACTTTAGCATCAAATGATTAAACTAAAAAAATCCTTCTTAGTTTACATGTTCTGAATTCCTTAAGTGTCTATGGCAAGAGAATACATATCCCTAAAAATGATTTAAATTCTGATAGCTGTCATCATTGGCAAAGACAAGAAAATATATTTCAGCTTTTTATGGAATGTAAAAAATTAAATACAATTTTTATGTCCGTCAACTTTAGAAGTGTTAAATGACTTCCACTACCTTCATGGACCAGTATATAGCTACTAAAAAGAATGAGGTTGCTCTAACCATAGAGATATGAAAGGGTCACCAAGGCCATGTGACAGTTCAGATGGTGGGGGTATGTTTGTGTAAACACGTTTGCACACACACAAGCACACAGAAAATGTCTAGAGCGGGGCCGTCTAAGAGAACTTCCTGCAGTGATGTGAATGTTCTGTGTCTGCACTGATACACCTCCGTAATTTCACAAAAAGGATGATGCACTTACGTAATACTGATAAAATTTTCAAATCAAATTACAATACTTTTTAAAAAAAGAAAAAACATGTTGCAGTGGAGAGAATATTTGAGTGGGTGTCAGCTTAGATTTAAGCCCTTGTTTGTGGTAGCCATTCCAATCTCCCGAGTCTTTGTTCCTATTTGGAAGGAGAGGGAACAATGGCACAGTCGGTGGGGGTGTTGGTTGAAAAGTTATGTAATTTAAGCACCACACTAACATCCAATAAAGGGGGG
>PVJI01015565.1:0-40773 GCA_004026765.1 Micronycteris hirsuta
AAAAAAGTATCACAACTGTTAAATCAACGCAACTGTATAATTTAGTGGTTTTATATACAAGGAGGTGAAATGGCTTAAAATTTAAGACATACGTCAGTTATTTTTGGTGTGGATACTAAAAACCACACATTAAAAAATCAGTCATTTCTTTGGGAATTTTAAATCACTAAAAAATGTACAGGTACTTTTTCTGCAATCTCAATCACTTGTTCCTTACACTTCTAAAAGAGCCTGTGTTTCATGATAAAAATGGAATTTATTTGGGAAATTTGAACTGATGTTAACATTTTCATATTCAATGAATACAACATTCTCGAACCCAGTCTCTGTATCACTCACGCAGCTAGATTCTAGTGCCGTCTGATAAGTGGTTCGGACCAATCATTTCTATGTCCCAAAGCTCACGTACATCAGTTACGATGTTACGATGTAAGCGGGTTCCAATGACAGCTGAGACGTTGGCAGATTTGGTCTGTCAGCCACCTCTTAGATGATTTTTTCTGCTTTCATCTTTTTCTTGCCCCTCTCCTCCAAGAACTAACTCCCCAGCCCTGCCTGAAGTGACAGACCCAGGTGCCAGCAGCGGACAGCAAGTCACCTGATGAGGATGTGACAGTTGACCTTGGGGACCATAGGGAGCTGTACAATTCTTTTGACATGTAAAGTCATCAAAATTCAAAATTAAAAAACAAAAACGGTGCTTAGCAATTAAACAAATGTCCCAGTAGAATTCGGCTGCCAGTTTACGACCTTGGCATAGCTTGTTAAATTGTTTCCCCCGACAGGAGTCTTAACCTTGATTTTTGAAGAATGACAAACTTGAAAAAGTTAAGAGCATAAATCTTCAGTTATGGGAATTTTTTTGCAGGTGCCTGAGGAAGTATTTCTGAACAGGGCGTGGGGGTCCGGGAGGCTGAGGGAGGAGACATACCTATCATTTTATACTGTTTGGCTTACTAATAATCACAGTGGCAGCAGTAGCAGCTGATAGCTATAAATGGAAGAATAACTCCAACTCACTGACACGGCTTTCAGTATGCCGGTGAATCCCTCTTTAAATCTAACATTTTTAGGGAGTGAAGGCAAGAAAACAAGCTTACGTTGGCCTTCTATGCTATGGAACATATTGTATAGTTTTCCAACCAGGCCAGGTGTACGGAATCTCCCCTGGGAACCCTCCTTGCCGTGTGGGTCTGAAGGCTGATTTTGGAGTATTTGCCCCTGGCAGGCATCTCATTAAGTTGCCGGTGATTTGCAGCCGAGCCTTTGGTCTCACAGGGAGTTCAACTCCATAGCAACGACTGCTGATTTCTGTGACCCAGAGTGAACCCGGGCCAGGCCAGTGCAGAGCTCAGCAAATGTAGGGCTGGGCTGTGCTCGAGAGGTTCAAGGTCATTACTAAAGTGGGGGCAGCCTTGTTGGTCAGAAATAAGGGCTATATACAGGTGCACCCCAAAGCAGGGTGTCTTCCATGTAGGAAAATGAGAAGCAGTATTGTGACTCTAAGAACACTCTCTAGTGCAAGGAACACATCTGCCTGAATGAGTTCAAAAGCTGAATTACCAAGTTTTCAGGAAAGACACGTATACAGGGTCCGGCAGAAGTTAACACTTGCTTGAGTCTGGGCAGTAGGGTAATAGTATGGGTGTAATAATTTATAGTTTTAATTTGAACATTTCACCTAAAATGTCATATGGTGTGCTTGAGTGTGATATTGTTATGTTACAGAATCATGTGCTTATGATTTTGTAATAAAAGATTTTGTGATAAAAAGGGCATTATTTGTGCTGGAACCTGTATTTCTCCTTTCAAATACCATGTTCAATAAATTGCTAAGAAATCCACAGGGAAACAGCTGTGTCTCCCAGGTGCTATTTTTTCACTCCTCTGCCCTACAGTCTTATCCATCATTCATTCAGCAAATAGCCATTGAGCCTTCCACCTGTGCCAGGCATCCGATCAGCTGTGAGGCCTCAATGATACAAAGGAAAGTGTCTGTGGCCTGGACCTCAGAGCCCAGCAGGAAGGCAGAGTCACGCTCCAGCTGTTACTTCAGGTGCTGCCTGCGGAGGGCCAGGCATATCCTAGGCATGGGGCAAAGAACAAAGATCCTTGCTCTCTCTCTCTGGGGTGTATCTGGTGCCCTAACTGGGTTTTGTAGAGGAGCACGTGTGGGGTGGGACGGGGCAAAGCAGCTATGGGGTAACACCTCAGCTTGGACTTGGCGGAATCAGCACTCACCTAGCAATAGTCTGGAGGAAGCCTGTCCTGTTAGTTCCCAAGGCTGTCTTCACAATTGCCACGTACTTGGTGGCATAAAACAACAGCAATTTATTTACTGTATTTTGCCATGTGTAATGCACACACATGTTTTTGGCCCAAACTTGAAGGCCAAAAAAATTTCATTTTAGTGTTTTTAATTCAATTTTTTATTTGTATTTAGAAACAAAACTGATAATCGTAGTCTGGAGTATTATTTTGCCGATGGATATCGTTATGGCTTTCTAGAGGTACACTTTTAACACATCAGCCTAAATAAAAGAATTAAAAACATGCACATAGATATAGAATTAGCACTATCCATGTATAATGCACAACTTTATTTTTTCCCTCAAAAATTTGGGCTACAAGTGCTCATTATACATGGCAAAATATGGTGCTCACAAGACGTGGAGAGCAGGCGTCCAACATCAAGGGCATTGCCATGCTCCTTCCACAGGCAGTGGGGGAGAAGCATTTCCTCGCCTCTGCCAGCTTCTGGTGGCTGCCGGCATTCCTTAGCTTGTGGCTGCATCACTCCCGTCTCTGCCTTCATCGTTACACCGCCTTCTCCTCTGCGTGTCTGTATCACATCTTCATCGGTGTCCCTCTTACCAGGATTTATATATTACATCTTCATCTGTCCTTCTTATCAGGATTCATATGACGGCATTCTGGGCCCACCTGGATAATCCAGGATAAGCTCTCCTGCTCCAGATCCTTAACGTTATCATGTCTTTTGCACGTAAGGCTCTATCCACAGGTTCTGGGGATCGGGATGTGGACAAGTCTTTTTGTGACCACCGTTCAACCCACTGCACGTGTTCGGGCAGAGAGAACAGCCTCTCCTTGGTCCCCAGAGTGGGAAAGGGACAGGCTGGCATGTTTGAGGGACCACAAGGTGGTTATGAAGTTTGGATCAGAGCAGGCAAGGGAGCAAGCAACATGAGAGGCAACTGGGAAAGCAGATCCAGGTCAGCCTGGTGATGAGGAAGGCTTCGAGAGATTTTAAAAAGAGTGGAGGCAGGTTGAATTCACATAAGATCATTCTGGCTGCTGTTTGGAGAGTAGATGGTGGAGGAACAACAATATTAGGAAAACTTGTTAGGAGTCTGCTTCAGGTGAAAGGTCGTGGTGGCTTAGCAAGGGGGTGAGTGCAGAGGTGGGGGGCAGAGGGGGGTGTCGTGAATATTTGGGAAACAGAGTTGACAGGAAGGAGAGGGTGACTCTGTGTGGGACAGTCAGCGGTGGTTGCTGGAGGTGCTGGGCGGACTCTGCTGAGGCGTGAGCAGCTGCATGCACAGTGATGTATGATTGTGCACATTTCGGGGATGAACACGCATCCACGAGTCCAGATTTGGATTTATGGAGTTTGAGGTCAGGTGGATAAAAGACCAGGGGTCAGGAAGAGAAGTCTGGGCGCGGAAGAGAAGTGGAGTGATTATTCAGAGTTGGATGCAATTGACCTTCTGGGAATGGATGGGTTTGCACTAGGGAAAGTGGGAAGAGGCCAGGGCAGCCCTGCAGAGCTGCAGGGAGAACCCCACCACCGCGGGTGAGGGAACAGCACAGACGACAGAGGGAGGAGGAAAACACAGAGGGCAGGGCCAGGGACACCGGAGGGAGACCAGAGCAAGGAGGAAGGTGGGAGTCAGCCAGAACCTGGCTGTCTGCTGCCTACCCAGACCCCCCGCAACGCCTCCTCCTTCGGTGCCCATAGCTGGTGTACGATGTTGGGCTGATATTGTGCCATTTTTGAAAATGGGCGAACCACTCTTCCACTTGGTCCAAGCATGACCTTATGGTTCAGCGGCAAGGCCATGTCTTCCGGTTCTGAGCAGCGATTTGTCCACCACTGCCCCTTAAGGACACCCCTGAAAATCCCGAGTCCACGCTACTCCAGGCTAAACTGATCGATTCCCTCCTAAACAAGTGAGGGAACTTGGGTACAAGAAAAAAGTCTGCCGCCACAGTTTAGTCTCCTCACACGGTGTAATCTTCGAGTAACACCTTCCGTTATTTTTATAACCCCTTCGATCTCCAGCTGTCTCCCCGGGAATAGGGGAGGACCTGGAGGCACCAGCAGAAGGATGGGCGGGCTGGAGTCCTCGCGGGGGTGTAAGTGATGTTATCCTGTCACCTAGTGGCCGTATGTTTGCATTACAATCAAGTATTCAAAAAAGCAGGAAGGGGGAGCGCTGAATGCCGCTTCGTTAGTTTTAATTATAAAAGTCTTCATTGCTTCAGCATTCCATGAGTGTGTGTGTAGAATTTATACTGCGCAAGGCAATGGCCCAGGTTCAATTAATAACGAACATGGATCCCTGGCTTCAAGAAGCTGACTCTAAGGCATCCCTCGAAGCAGCTACTGAAGTAGTAGGCATGAAACAAGGATGAAGAAAAAAAAAAAAGGTGAGTTCACCGTTTCGGGGTGGATATGAGGGTTTGTAGGACAGGGAGGTTAGAACGACTGGGGTAGAGAGGGAAGCAGCAACATCGAAGTCAGAGGAAATGGGTTCGAATCGCTGCTTCCCCAGGTTTCCTCGTCTGGGGACAGCATTTGGTCCCCAGGGACAAGCAGATCAGTGGCAGCCCAAAAGTCTGATCGAAGATTTGGTTTTAAAAACGTACATGTTCTCTTATCTGTTGGTGTCTTCTACCAAGCTGTGAAATAGAAATCGTTTGATCTTAGTCCTGTTCGAGAGCTGTGGCTGACGTAGCCGATTCGCACGGACAGAATCCGAAAGGAAAGCTGTGTCCACCGAGATGGCCTTTGTCCTTTATTTGCACAGCTGGCCCCAGAGCCGGTCGCTTCTGGAGCCACAGTGGGGAGGTGTGTCTACTGGTCTGGTGGCCCGGTGTAAGCCTGGCCTTTCAGTAGAAGGAAGGATGACCTGGTGGCTTCACAGGGCACGCCAAAGTTCCCAACTGTCATTTCTGGATATAGGGACTTCGTTTTCTGACTTCACCGTCTGTCACTGAAAGTTATAAACCACAGAGGTAGTTCTGTGCACACAGTAGGAAAAAAAAACGGACACCACATGTGAAAGCCAGTCATTCCATGGGAGCAGTGGCATTTTTCCTTTTTGTTGGATTGCATGCAGTGTAGCAATTAATTTCATATCACATCATGGCTTGTGGGGGAAGGGTACATGGTTAGGAGTAGAATGTTTCTTTAAAAATAGTTTTTAAAAAATAAAAAATTTCTGTGATTATTTAATGATTCTTTTGTTACATATATATCTATTTTAGGCCTGTTACTTATGCCTGTTTATTCTGAAGCTAATTCTATTCTAGTGAGTAAATGAGTAAGCTCAAGTACCTACCCATAACCGCAGTTGGTTTTTGCTGACCCCTTCTTTAAATGAGGTAATTTAATGAAATGGAATTATTGTCTACATTGTTGTGGATAAATTATTTACTCAACTTTGGCAAGCTAACAATGACTATTTTGAAGATAGTCTTTGGGACATTTTCACGAGCAGCTTTCTGACAGATTTAATACTGTCAGATTAAGTTTATATACTGTCGTATATAATACTTGATAATACTATAATACCTAATACTGTCGTATAAAGTTTAATGTATTTCTTTAAAATTTTTATCCTTTAATAAAATACCTGTTAATATAAAAAAAGCACTAGATATAAATCAAACAATGATGTTTTTCAACAACCTTTGAAATGTAGGCATTTAGGGTTTTATGGTAGTTTTTCCAATTGCCAAGTAGAGGTTGTATTTGCTGTTTCCCATGGTTGAAATGAAGGTGAACGAGGCCCCTGTTCTGTTTCAACAACAAAGGACAACGGCAGAGCTGCGTTCAGGGCCAGCGCTCAGAGTGGGCTGGGGAACTGCTCACGCTGGGGCGGGACCCTCCTCTTCCTCATCACAGTCGTCATCTTCATTGCAGGTTCCCAAAGCTACTTTCAGCCAGAGCTGTGGGGATGGCAGTTCGGAAACATGAGAAAGCAGCTCTTTTTCCTGTTACTTAGATTTCCCTTGGGGTGGGCGGGTGGGGTCTGACCCTATTATTTTAGTAAGTATTTACTGTCCCCTGGCTTTCTTACCATTCCGACCTTGGGCACCTAGCCTCTGCCCTCCAGGAGCTCACAGTCTGGTGGCTGTGGGGTTGGGAGGATGGAGACAATCGCAGGAACAGGTGAGAAGTGTTATTACAGAGGCATCCAGTTCCGAAGGGTGTGGGGGGCGGGGCAGGAGATCGGGGAGTCTTCCCATGGTGGGCACTGAGAGATGACTTGGTGGGCTTGGAGGGACACTTCTCGGACAGACCCCCGAAGTCTGTGAAGGGACAGAGCTTGCTCAGAAATGGCAAGGAAGTCAGTGTGACAGACCAGGGGCAGGGGAGGAGGGAGGAGATGGGGACGAAGGATTTAATAGTGCAAACAACCATCCTTGATTTATTTCTCTGTGGAAGTGTTTTAGATGGTGATTTCTCAGACCAGGACACATGCCTATACTGAATAGAGTCATATAATTCTTGCACTGTGTTAAACGTTCCTCTCTCTCTCTCTTTTTTTCTTCTCCATTAGCTGACTGGGTTTAGCCTTGCGGGGCTAAAATGAAACACATTAGAGAGATTTATAGCCAGTTAATTGGCTGTCTCTTTCCCACTTGCCCTTTTATGTTCAAATGTGCATTTTGTTGTTCTACATAATACAGCATTCACAAAAGATAATTTAGGAGTTTCTGTATAAATTACATGGAAGATGAAAAGGTAATTCCTAAACTTTAAAAAAGCAGTTATTTCCTGAGCCTTATATTTAGGAAAAACAGGAACTTTTAACTTATGGTAATTAAGTAACTAAGTAAGATTAATTAACATAGGTAGGAAAGGTCAGCTGAAGTCATTATATATTCTTACTTTCAGACCGTAGTTGAGAATTTGTGCACGCTCTGGAATAAATTGATTTGCCCTCAAAATGCCCCCATGTGGTTTGTGCCCATGTAATTATATTCTATACTTTTATGTTCTTTTTATTGTAACACATATTATACATTTAAACTTCCTTGAACATTCTAAGCTTTTAGTATTTTTATGGATGCTCAATTAACAGTAGCAATGATGAGGATGAGGATGAGGATGAGGATGATGAAAGGAACCTGGGACAGAGAAGGGAGCAGTGGCCTGGGGGCCACAGGGGATGCTCCTGGGAGGCCAGACTTGCTTCTCCCAGGATAGAGAGAGCGAGGAGACCGGTGGCTTCTCCTAAGGGGCAGTCATTGAGGACGAATTCGGTACCTCGGTCCATCCCAGGCAGCAGGGAGCTCGTCATCTTTGTGCCAGAAATGCTCCCCCTGTGGGTTTCTGGGGAAACCGAGCTCCTGAAACTTCGAAGAGGTGACCTTTTCGTTCAAGGAAAGCCGCATTGCATACACATAATGGGACACGGATTGCTGCCTTCTCACTTCGGAATAAGAAATGAACTAAAAGCAGCTACAACAAGGGATGTGCCCTCCTAAAAGGGCACAGGAATCTGTAGCCATTTTAAGTGAATAAAAGTTCTGGCAGTCACCTCCCCCCACGCCCCTTGGCTTGTGTCGCTAACATTAGGGTAATTAGACTTTGAGGTTTTTCTTTTTAAGTTCCTGGCTTCGCCAAATGGCACAAGATCGATACATGTCATTGGCAGAACGAAAATAGGGAGAGGATGATTGTCGGCTTATAGATAAGTGTGTACACAGGCGGTGATTCAAATTTACCGTACCGCTTAAACTCAGCTTGAACAAGGCAATGTCCCTGTTTCTTATTTTTGTGATGAATTGATCATTTGTATTAGAGTTTGCCTGATCTCTAATTTTTCACTCTTCTGTAAGCCCCAGTGACCATGTATTTGTGTTAGAAGATACTACTTAAGAATCAGCCCATCTCTCTTTTTAATCTTCCTTTTTAGGGACAACCAGGACCACCAGGGCCCCAGGGTCCTATTGGACCGCCGGGACCTCCAGGACCTGTTGGGATTCCAGGAGAGAAAGGGACGCGAGGGGACAGTGGCCCTCCTGGAGCAGCAGGTGAAAGAGGAGATAAGGTAAACCACTTCTCAAGGGAAAGATTCCCATTACCCTCCTACCAGTACTACTATGGCATTTTTTTAAATAATCACAAGTAGGACCTACTTACTCGTTATAATAAATTCAGTCTAAACTCTTCGTCTGTAATCAGCCCTCCTTCCCTTCCCCCGTTCCAGAGGAGCATGGCTTTCCAGATCTCTTCCACGCACTTAGATGCATGATGGTGGCCAGCGGGAGTGGTACCTTTTCATGGTTTCTTAAAAAACCTAAATGGTGTTATGTGTATCATGCTGGGCCGGCCGGCCTGCCTGCCTGCCTGCCTGCCTTCCTTCCTTCCTTCCTTCCTCCCTCCCTCCCTCCCTTCCTTCCTTCCTTCCTTCTTTCCTTCTCAACCATGTGGCTTAAAGATCATTCCATATCCATTTGTGTAGATTGGACTTATTCCTCTAAAAATACTGTATAACATGCTGTAGAATGGATAAAACTACAGTTTCTTCGTCGATGAGAATTGGAGACCGTGTCCGAACTTTGTGTAGAGAAGTGTGAGAAAACAGCCCTGCCATCACCTGGGCTCACATTTAAGAATCGGTTTCTCTGTGTTGATTTAAGAATCAATTTCTGAAAAGTTGAATTTCCAGCTTACAGGGTGTTGACTATTTTCATTGAATTGATACTGCTACATTGGCGTCCTTAGTACAAAAAAAAGTTCAGAAGGTTGATTCTTAAATGTTGGCATTTAAGCTCTTTTTTTTTTTTTTTAATGAGCATTGATTATTTATGTTTTCAAGTAAATCAATTTGTTAGTCTAATAACTTAGTAACTTTTATAACTTTGTTTTATTGTCTGGAATTTTAGGGTCCAACCGGTGTTCCTGGATTTCCAGGTTTGGATGGTATACCTGTAAGTATCCCTACATTTTCTCCACTTTTTTTAAAGAAGGGAGAAACATTTATATATAAATACATTTATGTATACAAATTTATGTATAAATGAATTTATATAAAATATATTTATATATGAATAAGTTAAATTTATATATAAGTACATTTTTATATATATAATTCTTTATGTTCTCATGTCAGTGAATAAAAAGACTGTTTGCATTTCAGTTTTGTAGAGTAACTCCTATACCAAAATATATTCTTCAAATAGCAAGGTTTTCAAATAGGTTAGAGAAAAACATTCCAAAATTTGAGCTAGATATACCTGTCAAGTAGGGTGTTCTAGAAATAGATATATACTCATAATGAAAGTTTTCACTTGCTGGTGAGTCCTGACTTTGGAAATGGGTTTAAGATTCTCATTCCTAATATGAAAACCAAATAAAAGAAGGAAGAGGTATTTGGGTGCTTTACTATTCATTAGTCTTTCTAAGGATTTAAAGAAAGGTCTCCTCCCAAATCTCCCAGAATACTCCAAACTGAGTGAGTTTAAAGCGGGGGTGTATGAACATGCATTTGTCAATTTTGGCTATGTTGCATAACGCTTGTGGGCAGGGAAGGAAGTCTCACAAAATTAAGCAGCAAGTGAGTCACAGTCGCTGTAATTTGGGTGGCCATATAGCATAATCTTTGTGTTATAGTATTCTTGCAAAACAAAAGCTTCTCTCATCATTCTGTCTCCTGCAGGGGCACCCAGGGCCTCCTGGACCCAGAGGCAAACCTGGCTTGAACGGCTACAACGGCTCAAGAGGTGACCCAGGGTTTCCAGGAGAAAGAGGAGCTCCAGGCCTGGAAGGCCCCCCAGTAAGGCACCTGCAACTCATTCTAATGGGACTCTTAAGCGAGAGGCCCCCCAGTGGGAACTGACTCTATGTGTAAAAGAAACGGAGCCAAGGCCAGTGTGCGGGGCAGGGTGGCTGAGGGTGAGGACCGAGAGGGGGCAGGACCTACAACACTTGGGGCCTTGTAGACTGTGGAAGGAGGCTGGATTTTTTTCAAGCTGTATGAAAGCCATGGATGGTTTTAAGAAAGGAATCGCGATGACCCGATTGTTTTCCATTAATATGCTCCTGGCTGGTGTAATAGGAATCAGGGAGGCCTGTTACAAGGCTTATGTTGTTTATCATTCAGGATTCACTGCAGACCCGCAATTCCCTCTGGGTATTTCAAAGAGAAAGGGACTTAATACAGGGCATTTGGCACTATTTTAATGGTGGGAGGAGTGGAACTCGGCAGGCCCCCATGGGACCACTGATTTCAAAGGTTCACACTTCGCTGAGATATCCAGAAGTCAGGAAGCTGCTCTATCATCCCCATGTAGGGACACCCGCAAACACGCTGGTTTCTACTTTTCTGCTTGGCGTTGTCTGCGGCACCAGAAACAGGGCCACCCTCCAGGTCTCCTGAGTGCCTCCCCGGGGAGGAACCTAATTCACAGCCAGCTGCAAAGAGGTCTGGGAAACATCATTCTTCACTTTCTAGTCCCCATAATGCAATAGATACACAGAAAGGGATTGCAGTGGATGTCCAGAAACAGTTGACAATATCTAGCACCTGAGAACACTTTACGGCTCTTAGGTATTTTTTTTTCTTCAAAAATTTAGACTTTTATTTAAACATAACTTCAGCTAGAAGTACCCTCTCGTCTACCCCGCACATTCCCTTTCTCTCTCTTTTTCTCGTTCTCACATAAAGATTGGAGATGATTTGGCCTTCCCAAACTGACTTTCTGTGACTATTTTTCAACCCTTCCACTTCCCTAATTAAATATCATTTCCCGAGTTTCCCTCTAAAAGATGTTCTCATCCTCACGATCAGAGTCTTCTGGTTTTCCCATGAGTTTTCCTTTTGCTCCAGACCCTGGTGGGATTGCTCTGAACGCAGAAGTCAGAACAAATTTCCACACTCGCACCTTTCTTGGGCTCTCAAGTACCAACGAACAACGACCAGCTTTCAGGACTCCGCCTCTCACCTACCCTGTTTCCAAACTCAGCCAGGCTCAGGTGCAGCCTGGTCAGCGCATGTTTCCTAGAGCTTCGAATTGGGTCCCTCCTCATTCTACTGAGTGTCTATTATATTCAGGAGAGCAGGGGCTCCCTCTTTTAGCTTTAGCACAGCGCGGGGTCCTGACCACAGGACTGAGGTTTGCTGCAATGGTCTCCTGACAAAGCAGCTCTCTTTTCTCTGACTCACAGGCAGGCAGGCCTCATGTGCACTGCAGTGTGAGACCTGAAATGATCGTGTGAGCTGAAACCGCACAGAGCGAGCTTAACACGCAACGGAAGAAGTTATCCCTGTCCCATGTCCTTTAAAAGGTGTTGTTAAAACCTTAAGAATGATTATTTTCAGTTTTAAATATGTAGGGAAACTTTAAAAAAAACTAATATTTAGTACCCTGTAATTGAAAACATGAGGTGCATGGAGAATTAAAGTGATAGTTGTTTGTAAAAGCTTATCACAAGGAGTTTGAACGGTGCCGGTCTTCTCGTCATGTAACTTGTAATGTGAAGTGTGTTCTCTGTGCTTTGGGGCACTGTCACAGTCTTTTCTAAGTTTGGGCCAGCTTCCATGTTGTGAAATATTTCTAAGAGTTTCTTTGTGTGGAATTCTTTTGTCCACATCACTTCCACTGGCTCATCTTCATCCTTTTGGGTACAACCACTTCCCAGAGGTAAGGTTGATACCATATTTTTTGGACCATAAGACGCACTTAGGTTTTAGAGGAGGAAAATAGGAAAAAAATTTTTGAAGCAAACAATGTGATAAAATATTTAATAACATTAATAACACATTTTACCAATGCAAACCAGGTAAGCTACATTCAGACTATAAGATGCACCTCCATTTTCTTCCCAAATTTGGGGCGGAAAAAGTGTGTCTTATAGTTCAAAAAATACGGTAAGTTTGTTGCACTAGTTCTTCTGGCTCAAATGACAATGGGGTCCACATTCCATTTATGTTCTGTCTGAATTGCCCTCCCAATGCTACCATATTTTATTTCCTCACTTCATTTGCATCTTTGTTGGCTAATTCTCTCTTTCAGTGATTTGTCCTTATGCCATGTCATTGGATTTATAGCTGTAAAATAAGGGTTAGCACAACTATGCCCTTTGCTGTTTGTGTGTGTGTGTGAACTAACAGATGGGCAGTGACCAGTCGCAGACTTTGAAAGGAGTCATGTGATCAGTCAGTGACCATGCTTCCTATCTGTCACTTATGACTGATCTGTGGGCCATAGAGATCAGGGAAGTTCGAACTCTATGCCGGTACTCAGTTCATGCAGCGGTGACTGCAGTTTGAACCATTTAGCTGGAGGACTTCTGCCATTTACCTAAACTGTGGACCTGAAATGCATGCACGTTGGAACCATGCAAAGCAAGGGCTGCCTGTGCAGGCAATCTGATTTCTCAAGGAAACTGATGGTGGAACGTGCCGTTAAACCATCCGTAGGTCCCACTGGAGCAAAGTCAGTGGGAGCCCGATATGAGAAAATGGCTAAAATTTTTCTGTGGCAACTCAATATTACTCACATAGAAAATAAAATGCTGAGATAGTAATATGCTTTTCTCATCTCTTAAGTGAGTATTTTATTTTCAGGGCCTTCCTGGGGAAATTGGAGAAAAAGGAAATTCCGTGTTCATTTTTGGTGCCATCAAAGGTATTCAGGTAAGCATTATGGTCATGGTGGTAAAATAAATTTTTTCCAACATAGGTAAACCCATGTAAGAATCACATGGACTGAGGATTCCTTGGATGGTCCCTGAGCACACTGGTGCTCATCATCACCTGGCCCTCTGGGGACACTGTACTTCCTGTGTGGAGGCACTTGGCTTCAGTTGCCCTTTCCGTACCTCCCAGCTGTTCTTGCAGAGTTGCGACCCTACAGTTCTTTCAGGGTTTCTCAACCTTGGCCCTACAGACATTTGGGGCCATTTGTGCGAGGGCTGACCTGTGAATTGCAGGGTGTTAAACAGCATCTCTGGCCACTACCCGTTAGATACCAGCAGCCACCCCCAGCCACACAGTATCTCAGACATCACCTAATGTCCCCTGGGAAGAAAATTGTTCCCAGTTGAGAAGCATGTGTTTATTTGTAATTAAAAATGTATTAATACTTGTATCCTGCATAATAGAAGCCATCACTAGTGAATGTGTAAATTATGGAAACCTTATAGCACTGTCCCTGGTAAATTAAGTGCTTTTGTGTTTCTAGCAGAGAATAATATACGAGTATTTAGAAACACACTCTTGAATGACCACCTCATCTCTGTAATATGAGTAGCTGTGGATAAGCAGAAGGATAATAAATCAAGAGGAGAGATACGGTACATTTTTAAGACGTGGTCATTTGTCGTCAGGTAGAATATTCTACAATAATTAGATAAGACTAGTTCGAGATTGCTTCTTCTAGGCCCTGGGTTCTACGCCACCCAGACTGGGTATACCTGAGTGGCAATCCGTTTAGTATGCTCACACTGTTTGTTTGTGGCATCTATGCCTATTTATTCTTGTTAGACAGCAAAAATGATGCTTTTGCTTATGGCTTAAATGGTCTATTAATAAACTTAGCATCAAAAGCAGGGCCACTTTAGGAACCAACATGGTGTTTTAGAAAGAGGGAACTGACCCTTGCCTCCTACTGTGACTTTAACCACTTAACCTCTCTGAGCCTCAGTTTCCTTATTTACAAAAGAAAATTAAAGTGATATCTATCCTGTTTTCTTCTCAGTGCTGACGATCTGCTATAATAATTTATAGTGCAGCATATTGTAAACTATAATTTGCTGTACAACATTAGTTATGGGGAGTATTTTTTATAATCGTTCAAGAGAACAGGTGAGGTGGAAGGGAAGGTAGATATAGAGAATTCATCATCTTAAGGAGAAACAGGATTAAAAACCTTGGAGAAACAATAGTCTTGAGAGCCTTTGTCCACTTTACACACATATGGATGGTTATTATTTAAAAAATGAAAGATAACAAGTGTTGGCAAGTATGTGGAGAGATTGGAGCCCCCATGCATTGCTGGTGAGAATGTGTATGGTGTAGCTGCTATGGAAGATAGTACAGCAATTCTTAAAAAAATTAAACATATAATTAATGTATAATCCAGGAATTCCACTTCTGGTATATATCCAAAAGAAATGAAGGCAGAGACTAAAAAACAGGTATTTGTCTACCCAAGTTCATTGCAGCACTGTTCGCAATAGCCCAAAATGGAAGCAACCCAAGTGTCACTGAGGTATGCATGGATGAACAGAAAGTGGTTTGCACACACAGTGGAATATGACTCAGTCTTTGAAAACAAGGGAATTCGACACATGTTACAACATGGGTGAACCCTGAGGTCATTGTGCTAAGTGAAATAAGCCCGTCACAGAAGGGCACATGTGCGATTCCATTTATAAGAAGTTTCTAGAGTACTCAGACTCATAAAGACAAGAAGGTAGAATGGTGTTTGCCGGGGGCTTGGAGAAGGGGATGGGGAGTTCGTTTCTGTGGGGTACCATTTACACTGGGGAAGATGGAAAAGCCCTGGAGGTGGACAGTGGGGATGGCTGCACGAGTGTGAATGTGCTTAATGCCACAGAACTGCACACTTAGAAATAGTGAAAACGTAAACTTCTGCCTCGTGCATACTTCACCATGTGTTATATTTTACATTTTAGAAAAAGAGCCTGCATTCTATGGAATGTTCGCCCTTTGGTCCTTTCAAGGACGTGGAGTCTCAGGGCAGTCCCAGAGCAGTAGATCCGCACAGAGGCGGGTGGATGGTGTTCCCACGCAGCAACCCCCTCGACCTCCACAGCCAGGAGCATGAAAGGAGCGGGGGGCCTGTGAAGGGGGACGAGGTCTGGCCACCAGACCCGAGACAGTTAAACTGTGACAAGGCGGGACCAGCAGGCTGAGGATTTAGAATACTGTAAATTGAAAGGTGAAATCTCACCTCGATTCCACGTGCTTGCAGCTCCAGCATCTTCCCCTGTTTCGGCTGATTGGAGGCAGGGTCTGGGCCCAGGAACGGAGGCCCGGAGTCACCCCTGCAGAGCCCTCCACGCCACACTTGTCTCTTCAGCACCAACAGATCGAACAGCTGCACGCTAGTCCGAACAATTCCCGTGTGTGTGCCTCCTCTTACATCACGTGTGTTTCAGGAAACGGTGCTGGTCTTCTAAAGCAATGTGTCCTCATTGCAGGGTGACAGAGGGGACCCAGGACCTCCCGGCTTACCAGTAAGTCTGAGCAGGCATGCACTTCTGTCTGATCCCAGACAGCCTACTGGTTTGTATCACAGCAGGGCCAGCTACAGCCTTTGCGGGGCTGTATGCAAAATGAAAATGTGGGTCCCTTGTTCAAAAGTAAGGAAGTTAAGGGGGGTGAGAGCAGAGCATTAAGTCAAGCAGGAAAGCCTGTGCAGCATCACGGGTTGGACACCCATGGGGCCGGGCTGGAATCTCAGCACGCGTCTGGCGCCCTTATCTCTTTCGTCTTTTAAGGATCCTTCTGTGTTGCTCAGGTGCACACAATCACTTAATATTTAGGAAGAGAAGTCTGCCTGGAAACTTAATACATGGGAAGGAGGGCAAATGTCAGTTTTCAGTTGTTTGCATGGAAAAATAATACAATGATTAATAGATAATAACACAAGAATAAAGTCTGTGTTTCCCATCCTCACAACTGTAAAACTGCTTTTGCTCTACCCTATCAAGCAGAAATGATTTTGCCTGCTGAATCCATCCTTGTGTGCTATATTTTATGTTTTGCCCCATTGGTAATTCAATGATTAGATTAGTCTTTCTAATTTACCAGTGTTTACAAGATTAACACTCAAATCAATTTTGCCTCCCACTGGTGGACCTATAATTTTGCTTGGTAACTTCCAGCTGTAGACAAGTTGGTTTCCTTACTACTCCTGAAGCTCAGTTCTACATAATCCATGAGATACCTTGATGTCGCCGTTAAATACGGATTCATCCTCCTGGTGAGGGCAATTCCACCGCACACTTGCAAATCCTTTGACCTGGGCAGGGTCAGCGGGAGAACAGGAAGCCTCTCTCTGCAGCGATGACCTATCCTCGCAAACCTGTGTATAGTTACGCTGTAATTTACACATTATGGAAAATTGTTCATGGCTGAGCCATCTTGGTCTAGGGACAGCATTTCTATTCCCATTGATCTGATCATTGGGACATGCTTAAAAATATATGAAAGAGTATAAATACATTCACATTTTCATATTAATTAATGCAATTCATATTCATATTTAAGAAGCATCCTGTTGTATAACAAAGTTATAACACATGGAATTTAGGAATAGCTAGTAACAAGTTTCTTTGTCCTCTACTTTTGCTATTACAAAATTTATTTGCAAATAGATTGATCTCTGGTGCTTAATTTAAACCTGACGTGGGAGATCGTCACACCTGCCGCGGGAGTTCATCACACCTGCCGCGTGCTCTGGCCACACTCCTAGCGCTGTGCCTGCGGCCGTGGCGGAGCTGCCGTGAGGATGCTCCAGAGGGCAGATACTCTGGGACTGTCATTTCTTTGGATGTTTATATCCGCTTGGTATTACATGTAGCTCTTGCTGTGGATGCCGATTATGGTTTGGGGTAACAAATGAACTGAATTGTCTTATGTTTAGGGATCAAGGGGTGCTAGAGGACCGGCAGGCCCCGTGGGATACCCAGGAGAGCCGGGGTTACCAGTAAGTACAGCCCCGTTCATGCCCCTCTAAAATCCCAGGCCTAACATTTAAATAAAGCAAGAAAAGCAAAATTTCCATCTTGAGTCAGGCACAGGTGAGTTCTCAGAGAGCATCACCTGATGAATCAACCCACGGTTATCTAGAAACGTGGGCCCCTCCCAGCAGGGTAAGTGGGAACAAGCAGCCCCACCCTGCTAGGACAAGGAGTCCATCATGGGTGTTTTAAAACTGAGGGTTTCCTAAAGAGGAGCCTGGGACCACCAACAAAGACACATTCTGTTTTCTGTGACTGGTAATGTTATTTGTGTGTTTTTGCTGTTGATTTAGGGACCTCCGGGCCATCCTGGGAGTCCAGGTGCGAAGGTAGGCAGCCACGGGTAAAGTACACCAATCGAGCCCGGGTACCATGAAGTAAGTGACCACTGATGTTTGTTAGGCTGTTGTCTGTCCACTTACTAGACTTCCCAAAGCATTTGATAAATAAACTCCAAGCAATTGCTTAACCAGACGTCCTGCTTGTAATTATTTCTTTATACTCAAAAGCAATTAGAATAACTTATTTTTTTCTTTTCCAGGGTGATCCTGGCGTGGGAGTAAAGGGGCAAATGGGAGACCCGGTGAGAATGCCCTTTGGCACAGAGGGGCGGATGTTAAAGTTTATGTGCCACCATGGTTGTGGGGGCGGTTCCTTATCTCAGCGCTGCCCGGTTTTATGGCTGAGAATTTTCCCTTTGCTGAATTTTTTTTTAAAGATTTTATTTATTTATTTTTTAGAGGAGAGGAAGGGAGGGAGAAAGAGAGGGAGAGAAACATCAATGTGTGGTTGCTTCTTTGCACCCCCTAGTGGGGAATCTGGCCCGCAACCCAGGCATGTGCCCTAACTGGGAATTGAACTGGCGACCCTTTGGTTCTCAGACCGCGCTCAATCCACTGAGCTACTCCAGCCAGGGCCTTTGCTGAATTATTATGGTACCATTACCCTTGACTGTGAAATGACAGTTCTGAGCAAGTCAGACACTAAATTCAAGTTAATTGATATGATTCCCTTCACCCTAAGCAAAAAGAGATTGAACATTTTTGATAACATATTATATCTGGAGTAGCAATTTTAATTACTGATTTGTATTTTATGCATTGTATTTTATGCAAAACCAAGTACCTGATTTAAATTTTATTTCAAAGTAAAGTTCATATGAAATTCCTATTATCTTGACTTTTTTTTAAGGGTGAGGTTGGCCAACAAGGTTCCCCTGGACCGACCCTACTGGTACAGCCACCGGATTCTAGTCTCTATAAAGGAGAGAAGGTAGTTCCCAGTCCCCATGTGACTTTGGTAAAGTACGATACGATATCATAGCTGATATTGCCTGAACATGTATGAGTGTCAGCCACATACTGGGCACCCCCACGTATTGCTGCATGAACCCCAAAGCAATCATAACAGGTTGGTTCTATTATTAGCCCCATTGTACTGAGTTGAAAAGGAGGCTTGAAAGGGTTACCATGGTTTTCAAGTTTATGCGGACCTAGCTTGGGCTGCTAAATTGTGCCCCATTAATGTTGACTTTGACATGTGGGCTGAAAAGATCCCTGGAAGTCCAGTTGTCCTTTAGATGTTACAATTAGATTGATAATTGAAAGGGAAACTGATGCATAGAGCTGGGCACGTAATCGATTCTTGGCAATGGTCAACCCACATGCAGGTTCTGTGGACGATTTTCAGTTACTGGATTAAATTCCACTAATTTGCTCAAAATGAGACATTTCTCTCAGTGGCTGCATCTGTGGCCTTGGCTCCGGTTCATCCCCAACCTCTGCCCCATGACCCCACTGCATTGCACCTCCCACACTGGGCTGGCCCAAACAATGTCAGGTGTATAAGTGCACTTGGATCTTAGTTGCTAATGAGTGACAGTTGAAGAGGAATCTATTATTTTAAAAATTAGTAAAATGGGTGTTGAAAGAGGCAATTTCTGAAAGAGATGGAATTCAATATGTTAAATCACAAGAACAAGCCAGATTACGGTCACTCTGATTTTTAGGGTATAAAAGGAATGCCAGGAATGATTGGACCTCCGGGACCTCCAGGACCCAAGGTAATTTATTGAAGTAGCTTTTGAAATTTGTATGAGGCACTATCTTAATTTTTAAAAAACATTTTTGTGTGGTCTTTATTATTGCTTTAATATATGTTACTAGGATTTTTCACTATCTTATCTTGTAATGTGTCTACTCTAAAGCATTGTTTTCTTTAACTTGGAGGCAATTATTCTTATCTCTCATTTTGTTTTTGCATCCTCTATTGCTGCAACATTGCCATTTGAACCCCTGTAAATGTTATCATCTCTTAAAGGGAGAACCTGGTTTTGGGGAAAAAGGAGAAAAGGGCGTTCCTGGCTTCCCAGGCCCTCGGGTAAGGATGCCCCTGCCACCCTTAGCTCCCGTGAGTTTGGAGGCGGTTCTCTCTCACAGTTTTATGAAACTAGTTTGATATTCATGAGAGCTTAAAAGTGGGGTTATCTCAAATAGGAACAATATATTTTTGACAACGAGAATTGTGTAAGAGCTCAAAGTCCCCAGACATCATCTAGATAAAACAGGCCGGCAGAAGGCAGACGGGTTGGAGGGGAGTAACAGGATCATGGTGTTCCCTGCCTGGCTCAGAGTCAGGGTGAGAGCAGCTTGCAATTGTCCACTCAAGCCTATTGGATAAAGGAAGACACTGATGTGGGGGCGGGAGTAGAAAAGCAGCCCAGAATCGGGCCTCAGACATCGCCACCCACGTCACCATCGTGATCCCCATTCACAGAGGGACTGTGGAGGCCAGACCCCAGCAGACACGGGCTTTGGGTTTATCTGGCTCTAGATTTAGTGCTGAGTGGGACAACCTTGGATTCCACAGGGGTTATTATCGCTGATCACGCATGGAGCAACTGTTCATCTCTAGGGAAGCTACATTGCAATGATTTCAGATATTTAGCCCGCGCAAGCCTTAAGTTACATATACTAAAATGGAAGAATAACACCCACAAAAAATATGTTCTTAATTTAAAGCATGGTGAGGGCATACGTTTTTTAAAAATAAGACTAAAGACCAATTAAAATAGTAAACGTTATAAAGAAATGGAATCTGTATTTATATCTATTTCTTCAACTACCTTTGAAGATAAGATCAAATGTCCATGGTGCAATCTCATAACATGAAATATGATTCCTTCAACTGGTGCATGCACTTTGATTTACTTCTCTTGGTGTTGATTTTTGTGAATTTGTTAGGGTGAGCCTGGCTCCCACGGATCTCCAGGTTTTCCGGGATTAAAGGTAAATCTTCACCATGTGGAGAAGATAAACACATTTTAATTAGTAAATGTAATTGCGTCTTGTTCAAAAGCTGTCCCAGTGCGCGCCAACATGCATGCAGCAATTGGAGAGGGGACCCATTCGCTTTGCGAGTTACGTGATTTAGCTGTGGGTGCAAAACTAAAGCACGAAACCCCTACAAGCCCAAAAGCAGCGTTACGGTGTTAAGATTTTGCACAGAATCTCTGTGAGCATGTGTTGTTCACATTAAATGAGAATGAGATAATTTGTCACCCAAATACATTTTTTAATGGAAGGCATGTTTCTGGTTATTTATAGGGGGAAAAAGGGTATCCTGGAAACCCTGGGCCACCTGGACTTCCTGGCCCCAAGGTACAAAAGTGAGCCCGTTTGAGTGTCGCCTGACAAAGTTCTACAGCCCTTATGTTATCTAATCGATTTTTTAAAATATTTTGAAGAATGATTGGAAATGTAACTTTTGAAAGAGACAGAGTTCATTTTGTATGTATTATTTTATTGCATGTGGTGATGATTACATTTTACATTTGAGCACTGATCCTTGTGAAGGTGAATAATAATGAATGTTTAAAGAATTCTGTGGGGATCAAATAGCATCACGATTAAACACAGAGAGAACCAGGGAGAGCTCTTTGCTTTTACCCCCACCGAATTTTTTCTTTGCCTGGCAACACTTGTGACCTCACATTCAGCACTGGCCCAGGACAAGCCATGGTAGCATTAAGGGGACACGGTGAAGGGGGGCCATATTTGCTGCTAAAATAAAATGTAGCTTCAGATCTTGTAAGTGAATAAACTATTTGTCCTCGAGTGTCAAGTTAGTCATTAACGCCCATAGTATATTTATGAACCTTCATGGCTTCCAAGGTACCGAATTTATGAGTATGGAATAACTTTATTGATGTTAACAACATTTTTTTTTCTTTTGAGGCAGCTTTACCAGTTGGTTATTTATTACTGCTTGTGGGTAGAAAGTCTGTTTTTCCTAGAAGTCCATGAACTATTCATTTCTCTTGTCAGCTTACAGTCTTATTTCTTATATGAATGTATTCCTGGTCCTTCTAATATTTATTTATTGTTAGGCAACATGAGAAAAATATTAATATTTCTAAGAAAAGCCAATGAATGAATGATTTCAGGGGGATACTGGAGATCGTGGGCCCCCAGGACCATCAGGGATTTTGACGACTCCACCTCCTCCATTGAAAGGTTTGTGCTTCATTCAGCTCCGTCATTAATTACTTGTGAACGGGGTTTGAGTGGCCCTGACGGAAGACTTGGGCACAGGATTTCCATGGTTTGCACCTTAGGCAGGTTAACTCTAGGAACTTTACTGTGAATACGTAATTGTATAGGCAGGTGCAGGTAGAGGTGTGCATGTTGGTTCATCTCTATCAGCTAAGACATCACATTTTATTTTAGTGTGTAAATTGCATGCTGGGACTTCTATCATGTCAACTTTCAGAAAGTAGGGGTTTTTAGCTGTTAAAACATGTGTAAAACCATTTGACTAAGACCTACCCTGATGGCGCTTCCAAGACAGGAGGGGACTAAATCAGTGACCGTCAGCGCTGCTCCAAGTTCACGTGTCTGCAGAGCAGTGGCAGGTGAAGGGCTCAGACCTGAGGTATAAGATGTAAAATGTGGGGAGAAACTGAAAAAATGGTCTCCTAGTTGTATTTCAGCAAGCCTCACAAAAAGTAATTGCGTGTGGATTTCATAATGGAGGTATTCGTTTATTTATGTTCACCAGCGTCGTTACTTTTGGCAGGCCCTCCGGGAGATCCAGGCCTCCCCGGCCGCTTCGGAGAAATGGGGGCTGTTGGGCTCCCTGGTCCCCCCGGTCCCCCAGGACTACCAGGGGAAGCCTGCCCAGGTATGAGTCCCCTGGCTTTTATAAACCAGATCTGCTTCATCCTCACCCACACCAGAGGTTGCCAACTCTAGCTGAGGCCGAAATTACCTCAGGAGTGTTTCAGAAACACCGGGGGCTGTGCCTACCCCAGGCCAAGAATGTTGGACTCTCTGATGGAGGGACCAGGTGTCTGCTATTATAAAAATGCCTCGTATTTCTAATGCACAGCCAGGGTTAAGAACAACTGAACTTCAACCAGTTAATCACTTACTTGGAAGAAATCCAGGCTCCTGGGCTGCACCTCAGAGATATTCAGTTAAGATCTCAGGGGTCTGGTGAGGAATATGTCTGCATAACAGGCTTTCCACAAGAGGATGGCTTGCAGACAAGATCTGGAAACCGCTGCCGGGGTGACAGTGCTTTTCCCGGGCTTCCCACCCTCTCGGAGGGCTCTCCCTTTGGGCATCTTGTTGTCGGAAGGGACTTCATCCACCTCAGCCCCGACTTACGTCTCCTACATGAAATGTGGAGATGGAAATTATAAATTAAAAAGTCAAATTTTGATTCGGCCTTCGTGAAACAAAACAAAACAAAACAAAAATAACAATCTCCCTCTCTCCCCTCTCCAAAAAACAAATAAAATCCCCTGTAGTTCATGGTAATATTTGATGACGAGCCTGGGAAATAATTCTGTTGACATAAGTATTTTGAACTCCGTTAAGTGCTGTGCTGGGTGATGTCCCTAGTAAAATTAGGAATAGAAATTTAGAGGATATTTGCATTCTCTCAATCCAGGAGAACTGACTGAGCATGAGGAGAAAAGTCTTGAATAAGTGGAATTTCATCTAGTCTGAGTCTCCTATATTTACTGAGATGATTAGGAAGTTTTCTGAGATATTCAGCTGTTAACTACAGCATCCTTGTTTACTCTTTCCATTCATTTAATCTTTAGCTGCTGCAGCCGCAGCTTACTGACCCAGGACCGTACAAACCACGAGTACCTTTTGGTCAGGAAGCGTTAGACTCTGGTCTTAGATTTCCTCTTTTGGATTTGTTTGTAATAAAATAGTGCCTCTCGTAGATGGAAATAAAAGCCCAATGGGAGTAAGCGGCATGTGTCCAGCAGATTCAAAACCAAGTGTAACCGGAAGCCTCTTAATTCTGCAAGCATTTTTTCTTTATTTAAAGAATTAGCCCAGTGGCTTTCGAGTCTTGGCTACAGCCCATGGTAGGAAATAATTTTATCTATATTGCATGTAGATCACATCACACACATGTGTGTGTCCACATATACACATAACTGAAACACAAATTTCACAACATAACACCCTTATTGGCATAGGATGCACTCCTTTGCTATTCCACTCTTTTCTTCTGAAAAATATTTTAATGCTGGCTACAACTTAATTTATTTCATTCTCTACAAATGGGTGCTCATGGCTAACATATGTCGTACCCCGCAGCCCGTTCTCCCTGTCGGAAGGCGGCTGAGCATTTTCCCTGGAATTGGGACAAGGCAGCATCCAGGTCCATCCGGTGATTGCAGAGATTTGGAGTTAGGTCTTAGGAGTGGTGTGAAGACAAGACAGCAGCCACTTCCGTAGGAACACATGTTCATTTTGTTTTAAGTGCACCAATGTGTATGGCCCGTCTTATATATAATTTGTTTTATAATCATCTACAGTACTTATCATGCGGTAAGCAGGGCTTTGGAGTCAGCCACCTGTGATTAAGCCTTGCCACTTAGTACAGTGGAGTGAAATAGCCATGCACTCACACTATGGACCACAAACATTCCAGGCTCTGTTACTTACAAACTATGCGATCTTGGGCATCTATTAAACCTCTCTGTCCCTCAGTTTCCTCATCTGTAAAATGGAGTTCTTGTGAGGATTGAAGAAGTAATATGTATACAACTTTTAGACCGCAGCCTGGCATAGAGAGAAGACTCACTGATGTTCGCTATTAGTATTACTATATTTCCCAGGGCTGATCTATAAGGTGTAACTTTGCAGGACTGTTGGAGGAGTAAAGATAATGCATGGAAACACATGTGAAGCCCCAGCACACGTGCACTCAATAAGGAAAGCCATTGTTTAACTAGCGTGCCGTATTACTGGTTACTGACAGAGTTTCAGTTTTGCTGAGCATATCATCGAAACCTAGTGGCTTAAAATGGCAACAGTCATTATATTAACTTTCTCTCTTTCAGTGGTTTGAGAATATAGGAAGGGCTAAGCTTAGACATTCTAGATCAAGGATTGATTGCAGGCAGGAAACGGAATGTGAGGGCTGGCCAGGCTTCCCCCTCCTTGATCCGCCATATAGTCCCAGGGCCTCTCTGTGCGGGCGCCATACTTCATTCGGGCTCCCTCACCAAGTGGTGCTTTGGAGCAGTGAGATCGCTTCTACCGTGGGCCGGGACCCCAGTCTGGAGTGTTTTGATGCACAAGGCAGAACTGAATCCCATGGAATAATCTAGCCTTGAAAACCGTTGTATCACTCCCACTGTGCTCTGTGAGTCCAAACCATCACAAAGGCCTGCCCCAGTCAAGGGAGGGACCCTCCACCTCTTGAAAGGAGAACGTCAAGGTTCTACAAGAACATGAGGGACAAGAGCTATCCTGTGGCCATCTTTGAAAACTATGGGTTTCCACAAAGAGATTCTAGAACCAGGCATGCTTAGGGAGACACAGCTAGGAGAAGTGTTACTCTCATACAAGGCTTCCGGCTGTCCGTAAGCCACAGCCACCAGAGAGGAGAGTGGAATGTCCAGGGGAAGCAGGATGTAGCGTCTGTGTTACTCACTTTGACCTCCTCTGCAGACACCGAAATCTAATCGTTCGATGAGTTCATGCTATCACCAGACATTGCGCTAAGCTTCTTATGTGGATTATTTTAGTTCATTCTCAGAACAGGCCTCTAGGACAGACATACAGGACTAAAGAAGTTAAATACCTGGGGCCCGAGAGAGACAGACCAGGCTCAAATCCAGCACCTCTGTGATTCCCCACCAACCTCAGCTGCCATGGTATTTTATACCCTATATACTTATTGATACTATTTTTACCAAGTTATCAAGGTGGAAAGGCTGCAAAAAATAATTTCAATTACATGATGTATATTTCTTTCCCAATAATCCTAAGGAACGGGGAGGAGGAAATAAATCTGATTCCCCAGACCTGTTTGTTTGCACTTGTGTGCTTGTTTCATTGGGGGGTGAGCCATTTTGATGGCTGGGATATTCAGTTATTTTTTTAATTACATTTTTTTCCTTTAAAAACTTCCACAGCCCTGGGAAGAATATACTGATTTGATTTCTTCTACAGAAAAGTTTAATCTGAGAGTCTACTTGGTTTTCATTCTTGATTTCTCTTGTAGGCATCATGGGACCGCCCGGGCCGCCGGGGTTTCCCGGTCATCCAGGAGTTCCGGGGGCACCAGGTATCCCCGGGAGACCCGACCTGGCCCCAGGGAAACCAGGGCGCCCGGGGCCGCCTGGGTTGCCGGGAGCGCCAGGATGTCAGGGGCCTCCAGGATCCGATGGTAAAGTGCTCCTCTCTCCCATTCATTAGCATTCATGTCGGGTTTGATATTTGTAGAAACTGTGACTCTCTAAGTCTTTTAAAAATTATTAAATATTTCCTGAGCCAAGTTAGTATTATTAACACGACAAAAAGTAGAATGCCATCGCACTGTCCCATTAATGAAAGTATATGAAAGTATTCGGTGGCGAATATAAGTGTGATAATAGAATTGTATTAATTAACATAATTTTTATTTTTAAATGTAGTTTTAGTTTTTACCAGAGCTGTCCGTGGGCCTGGCTTAGGAGTCAAACTGTTTGACAAAGCCACTTAGGATGAGCTGCCACCCTCGGCAACCCCTCTCCTGTGCCTTCCCGGGCCTTCCGTTATTCGCCTCTGTGTTGCCATTCAACATCCTTGTATTGCTATTTCTTAATTTTTCGGTTTGAGCATTATCTTTTGACTTCTCACCATACAAGATAAATTTAGCTGTCTTCCCCCTCCCTCCCAACCACATATATGTAAACTGGGAAATATAGTTAGTATAATAATTTGAGTTAAATATTCAGTGTTTATGATGAATAGTTACAAATGCTATTCACCCATGCAGCCATATATCATGCTACATATCATTACTTTTCCAGTACATTTTGTCAACAATTGCCTCGTTTTCTTTGTGTGTTTGCTAATTCAACCTCAACCTGGCAGAACTGCATGAATCTCCCAATATACATTATAACTCATTCAATGTTCTATCAGTGTTATCTCTTTGAATAAATCTCTCCCAGAGCTTTTGACCTGTTCAAATCAGGGCAGATTGCATTTTTCATCTGCTGCTGAGATGCTGTCTTGAGGTCTGCCTTCACCATCATCCTGGATCTCACCCTCTCTTTCTCTGTCTCCGTGTTTTCTACAACTTATATATTTCTTTCAATGGTTTCCTCTCTCATTGTATTTCCTGAGAAAAAGGATAGACCTGAGGGATTTTACCTGTCTGAAAGTGACGTTAGTCTACTGTAGAATTTGATCAGCAGTTTATCTGAGTATAAGATTCTCAGTTGGAAATATTTTTCCTTCAGGTTTTTGAAAGTGTTTTTCATTGTCTTCTAGCACCCCATGTTGTTACTGCAAAGCTCAATAACATTTAGATACTTGATCATTTGTCCGAAATTTGTTTTCTTGGAAGTTTGTGAGTTTTTCTTTATTCTGATGTCCTTAAATTTCACAAGGATTTGCTTTTTTTTGTGTGGGTACATTTGCATTTATTTGCAGACACTCAGTGGACAGTTTCAATCCAACTCGAATCCTTCATTTCTGAAAATAAATTCTTGAAGTATTTCTTTGAAGTCATTCTCTCTTCTCCCTCTCTTCTCTTTTTCTCTTTCTGGACTCAATGATTTGTCAGAGTGAATCCTACATGTCTCTTCTGAAAATCTTTACTCTAGTATTTACTTTTTTTCTGTAATACTTTCTCAGATATTTTCTCAACTCTGCCTTCCAACTCTGCTCCTGAATTTTAAAATTTCTACAATCACATGTTGTTTCTAATTTCCAGGGATTTTGCTGTTGCTGTTGTTCTCTTTTAATGTTTGCGGCAACCTGTTTCAGAGATAAAATGCCTTTCTTCACCTGCTTTTTAAATTATGTAGTTTCTTTTCAAGTTTTCTTCCCGCTGCACTATTTCCTCCAGTTTTGAGGGTCTGTTGTTTTATCTTGCTGCAACTTTTGAGAGGGGATCTTACAGTCTGACTGTTTCTATAACAAATCATTTTGTTCGAGGACTGACTCCTTGCCATTCTACTTCAGAAGTCCCAATTCCTGAACTTTGTGAGGGATTTCTGATGCAAACTTTGTTCCTTCATTGCTGTCCTGACTGCCTCCTTAGAATTCAGCTTTCTTAGGGTCTACTAAGTCTTTTTATATTTTTGCCATTATTTCCTTTTCCTTCTCTTCATTTTGAGGTTTATGCCTTTTTATCATATTCTTTTACTGTATGTTATTTTCCTGGAATGTGGGGGAGATCAAGGAGCTTATTGTTTGCATTCTGTCCATTATCTTAAGTAAGATAGCTCTGAAGTTTTGCTTTGACAAGTTCCGCTTCATGCTTTCTTCCTTAGGTAATCATTGATAATCAAAGGGGAAAAGATCTCGTGATACGCCTCCTCTTAGTTTTTTGTTTACTTGTTTTGTTTGGGTATGTTTGCTTGTTTTGTTGTCTGTGGCCTTGCTCTGCAACCCACTAATTAGTGCTGAGACCAGGACGGCTTTCCCAAAGGTGATGGTAGCAGAAGCATGATGTAACAATTGTATTATGTGTATTCTTCTATGAGAGAGGAAGAATTGAGAGGAATGGAAGAAAGAATGGGGCTGAGGGGAAAATGGAAGTGCAGGAGACACTTCCACTCGTTCTGTAGGAGACATTCACGAAAAACTGTGTGATTCTCTCTGCCCATCCCCTTTCCCACTATAAAGTTGTATATTGTAGTGCTGGGCACCCTGGACCACCAGGAGCAAAAGGCAAAATGGGTCCTCCCGGAAGAAGAGGCTCGAAAGGAGAAAAAGGCAAGTATGTGTCAGAGGTAGAATTCCCGGAGGACACCACACGCAGGGTTGGGAGGCATTCATGACATGTACCACATGGCATTTCGCTTGGATTTGTTACTCACCTTAGTTATCCCGATGAGTACTCTGCTTCAGTGTGCTCATCCTGTGATTAGATCTTATCAAAAGTCCAAGTCTCATATCTGAGAGTACAAAGGAGAAGCTTACCTGCCATGAAATTTGCCTCAAAGTGGTAACTTTTTCACAAGATCCTCTTGATTCCTTAGAAGCAGCAGAGGGCAGTACAGTGTTGATCTTTTATTTTGGTTTCTCTCGGTGGGTCTCATATTTCCCAGACTCACCCAATGCCTATGGTGCTATTTGTCTCCCCTAAATTGTTCGGTGCCTTTTTGACGAACTGAGTCAGGTGGGTATGAGAGCTGATGAATGTGACTGTCTTAAAGACATTTTTTAAGACTAAAAGTCCTGATGATCAGCAAATGCATTGCAGTGAATTATCAGCTGTAATGTTCAATGCATTCAATAATCCCTCGTCTCGTATTGTTTTGTTTCCTTAGCTGTTCAGGGTTTACCCTCTAACCAAATGTTGGTTGTTGATTCTTCAGCAGGGACCAAGTAAGAGATCTTTTCAGTAAGAACCAAATAAGAGACTTTTAAGAGGCTTTCTTATTTTTAAAGTTTTTTAAGTAGAATTGGACATCATATTTTCCCCTCGAATTTTTCAAGATGAGTTTATTAAGAGTCAAAACACCCCATTTGTGCAGAAATGATGTATCCACCCCATAGGGACCATGCCTCGGTGTCCCCACATGGTGCCCCTGCCCTACACCATACTTTATCAGTTGTCTGCTATAAGAACTGTATACGTTAGGCCCTTCTTATTTTTATTTTCACTATTGATTTTGTGTAGTGAAGCCTGTATTAGGAAATGTGCCAACACTGCCTTTTATCCTCTGTCTAGGAAATGCGGGGCCCTGTGCCTGCAAGCCTGGCCCCGTGGGCTCGCCAGGCCTTCCCGGACTTCCTGGGAGGCAGGGTAGTAAGGGCGACTTGGGGCCCCGCGGGTGGCCCGGAGAAAAAGGTCACCCGGGCCCTCCTGGTGCTGAAGGATCTCCAGGGCCACCAGTGAGTAATTCTTCCCTGTAACAATCTTTCTAGTTAAAGGAGACAGAGATTGAATTCAATTAGACCGGTTTCTAATTTATAGTGTGATATATATTTTTTGTTTTGAACCTATAAATATGTGAATGCCCCAAATCATCTGTACTTGTTCATTCATGCACTCATTCATCTATCTATTTATCTATGCATCCATTGGACTCATATTTATTTAGTGCCCGCTATGTTCTAGGTGCTACTGCAGGTGCTAAGGATACAGCAGGGACCAGAACACAGTCTCTGCCCTCTGAGGGCCTCTACCCTGTGGGGAGGACGTACACCATATGACAGATTGATGAATAAATATACAGTATAGCACATGGCGATCAAGGCCGTCACTGTCCAGTGTGAACATGAGTGCAGAGTGGGGGCAGAGCAGAAGAAGATTAAGTCGAAGGAGTGGCTGGAGGTCAGGAGGGGCTGCTGAGCATGGGGCTTTGTGGGTGGGCTGAATGTGAGTTTTTACTCTGGACGACACAGAGCAGCCAGGGGCGAGTTTTAAGACCAGAAAGAATCTGACACTCATTGTAAATGGACCATCCTTGCAGCTCTGTTAAAGCCAGACCCCAGGGGACAAGGGGAGGAACAGGGAGATGGCCGCAGCAGTCCTGGTGACATAAGATAGCACACGGATTTACCGCATTTTTGCCATGTTTAATGCACACTTTTTTGCCCAAAATTTTGAGGGAAATATAAGTATGTGCGCTATATGTGGGTAGTACCTGAAATACTTTGATCTGTTCTTGTGTTTTGTAATTATTTGTTACATAACATTTTTATACCATAATATGTTCAAAAATAAATGCTAAATTTCCTTTAGAATATAAAAAAACAAGTATCTGAATATAAATAGAAAAAAATTGCATTAAAAAATTAAAACAAAAGGGTTTTTTTTTCCTGAAAGCTTGGTCCAAAAATGTGTTGTGCATTATCCATGGCGAAAAAACTGTACTTGGTAGTTCGGGGCGTGGGGGGACGCGGTCAGATTCTGGTGCATTCTGAAGCTAGAGCTACAGGGTGGCTGTCAGCCTGGACGTGGGACACAAGAAGAGGGGACATAAACGCTGGAGCCGAGATGGCAAAGACAATGTGAGGAGCAGCCATGGGTTAATGAAGGGAAGCAACATTGCTGGGGACATTGACGTTTGCGATGCCTAGTAGATGAGCCAGTGGAGATGCTGAGTAGGCAGCGGGGAGGATGTGTAAGTAGAGGATCCAGACTGGAGGCAGAGGCTGGAGATATGCAGACTGGCCTTGTCAGAGCTCATGTGGTATTTAGTTCCCCAGAGGGGATGGGATGTAGGTCAAATCGGCTCTCCATTGCCGACACTTACAAGAGGCTCAGGTGGAGGCGCAGCCTTTCAGCTGTCCCTCAGAATAAAGTCACTGCCCCCTGGATACTCTGCAGGCTGGAGACAGACCTCCTCTCCCTCCTTATTAAAGAGGCTTAGTCCTGGGTGGCCTGGAGCCTAACCCACAGCACCCATGTACGTTTCCATTTCTCCCAGGAAATCTCATGAAAATAAGGTCCCTATCTGAGACCCCGAAGTCAGGGTGACAACCCAGTTGCCCCTGCAGCACCTGCTGCCCTTGCGCAGTCTGCTCAACAGGAAGCTAGGGCCTTCACGAACGTGCGCGGAGTGGACTTGGTTGTAATTATTACGTAATTTGCATTTTATAGTCCGCTTTTCTAATTCAATATTTTATCATAGTCACTTTTTTTTGTTGCTACTTAATCTTCTTAATGGAGATTTAATTGGCTCTAAAATACTTTTGTGGCTTCCTATTGAGTTGCTTCTCAGGGCTAACGTGTCGGAGTGTGGGTTACTAGTTCATCCACAGTTATCTTGGCTGAGGTTTCTGTAATTCCAGTGCTCCAGGGCTTACGTCTTTGTAGTTGTGATGTCTTTGTTCTGTGTATGATTCTGTCCACATGACTTCTCTGCATTAAATTCATCGCTTCGTGGCCGCACTCAGGGACCAAGTTCATACCAGGGGGCACTATGAAAGGAAAGGAGGGAGGGAGGGAGGAATGGATAGAAGGAGGAAGCATGAAGGAGCAGCAGTCAGTCACCGTGGGTGCGCTCACTCCTTCGTACATCTCGCTGTTTCTTTTCTTGCTATTCACGTGAGGTTTCTGGCCATCCTAGAGAACTGGAAGTTCATTAACACAGGGTCAGTGCATTCCCACCGCTGCTGGAAGCTCAGAGGTGGTTGTGCCCATGGGAGGGGCTCTCCAGTCCCCACCATGGCCACCCACCTGCTTCCCTCAGAAGGACACGACCCACTGGGCACCTGTGCTTGAGGTCCTGGATCTAGACTGTGTGTGAAACAACTAGTGCAAGCCTGGCAGAGAGGACATGTTGGCTGCTGCTGAGATTTGGTTGTTGTGTTAACACACGTGTTTAGTGATCTCGGGTCTCAGAATTGTGAAAAGCCATTCTCGATCCCAAAGTGGCTGGGACCCTCTCTGCCCCAGGAGTTTCTTAGATTCAACATTTGTTTCACTAGAGTCTCCGTACCATGAAGGCAGATGGTCTTGTTAACTGCTCTGTCCTCGGGACTCAGAATAACGCCCGGCTCTTTGTAGGGTCTCAGTAAATGAATGTCTCCTTAGTGAAATATAAAGACGTTGCCGGTAATTGTTTTTTCTTACTAGCTCAATTTTGTCTATGATCTGACTCTAGTAATTAAAACTCTACATCTGCAGAACATTAGAGCAATTCATAATACATTCTAAGTTGCCAGGGTGCTCACTGATTATCCACTCAGACTCCCAGGGTGGACGCCTTCCTGCAGGGCGTTTAGGAAGCGTGGCCCTGGTGTTGCTTTCTGGGGAGTCATTGGTTCAAGTGCTATGTGAATAGTTTCCTGTTGATACCCCATCCACCAGGAGGACATTTGCATCACCCATCTCTTGGATTGGATACTACGTGCCAACCACTTTGGCCCTGTTCCTTTGTCCCTAAAGACTTAGCACAGATAGTAAAAGTAAGAATTTAAGCACCACTCAAGCCATATGAGCACTGTATGATTTCTAAAGTTCCCTTCCTGTTTCACTTGGCTATTTCCACTAAGAAATTTTTTCCCACTCACCGTTTTGATGCCCCCTAGATGTTGCTGCACACAGGATGTTCTCCTGGAGTGCTGTTCTTGGGGTTACTGAGTGGCTGGTGTGTGTGCAGCTGTATTTTTTCTACGTGACACGGCTCCCGACCATTACGCCCATTTCGGCCTCTGTGCCCGTTGGGTGCACATGTGGCTCCTTTCCATGCTCTCTGCTTGGCGCTGCTGTTGTGCCCATCTCTCCGGCGCCTTCTCCCCTCTGCACCTCGCTGCGCATAAACAACTAGGGGCCAGTTAAAGGGGCGAGTGTGCCTGCTTCCACACGTGCGAGGGTGTGAAAGGAAGGCAGCGGGCCAGCGGGGGAGCAAAGCGAATGGCCTGCTCAGTCCCTTTTGCCTCCTTTCAAATTCTTGCCTGTGTTCTTTGATAAGTAACTTTCAGCCATGGTTAGGGTTTCTGTGTTCACTAGAATATTTACTACAATGCTTGGCCACTCCAACATACCACCGGTAGGGTTCTAGATTTTTGACATGGCTTGCTATTTGATACTGTGTAACACCTACAAAAACATGACCCAAATACACCAGTCTCAGAGCAATTGAGGTCAAAAGATGATGACCCCATCAGCCAGAATTACCGTATTTTGCTGTGTAAGTGTGCACCCACATTTTAGTACCACACATGTATAATGAGCACCCTTAGTACTACCCACGTATAATGCGCACCCTTATTTTTCCCTCGAAAATTTGGGCAAAAAAATGTGCATTATACATGGCAAAATACGGTAATTGTTTACTTGCTATGTGGAGGAAATGTATCGACTATAGCAAATTTCTTTCTTTTCCTTCTATTGCTCACGAACTTCCTTCAATATCAGCCTCTTTAATCACAAACTCATCTCTAAACCTCCACTTTCAGCTCTAGCGGCAGCTGCCATGGTTAGCCTGCTCCTCTCCTTTCAGTTCCGCATTACAAAGCCCAAGATAGTTTTAAAAGCTTTTCTAACTATAGACTTTTTTATTTTAAAATAAAATTTTACTTGTAAGAAGTCCCACGGTCATTCAGAGAACTCCCACATACCCTTCACCCAGCTTTGCCCAGTGATCCCTCACATAATCCTAGTACATTGTCACAACCAGGAAACTGGTGTTGATAAATTTCTGCTGGCTCAGGTGCAGATGTTATTCAGATCCACCAGCTTTTACATGCAATTCAAGAGCCTCGGTTTTGTAAGGCAGGGCCCACCTCGGAAGGCAAGGACGAGAGAGAGACCAGGTGTGCCAAACTAGAATGTAGAACAGGTAATTAGAAGGAAAGAAGAGAGATTAAATATACAAGAATGTGAATAGCCTTTGACCCATCACAATTTAACAGACCTCTTGCTATTATTTTTCACCAAGGGAACACCTGGTACCCCAGGACCGCCTGGCAACAAAGGAGAAAAGGGAGACAGGGTTGTGGCAAGAGTGAAAGGTGAGCCCCGATAATCACTTCACTGCGATCTTACGAATGATACATGAACCATCCTCTCTCAGTAACTTCCCCAGTGACCACAGATCCATTCTACAGCAAGACTTAGGATGATTATTGAGATTTCTTAAAAAAATACTCTCTGTCCTTCACCGAGTCGTGTGAATGTTGAGCCTCAAATCCTCTGTGTCTCATTTGGAAACATACATGCTCCTTCGGTCACCTTTTCAAATCTTCAGTGTTGGGAACCCGGGTTTGAAACCAGCCCTCCTGTGACTTGCCTAGTAGTTATTCACCGCCTTACAGAGTCCTGTACTGATGAAGAATATTTGGGTTGTAAAGTGACAGAAATCCCGATTGGAGTAGTTTAAGAAAAAAGTAATTTGGGGGCTAACTAAGCAAAATGTGAAAGGTCAGATGTGGGGTTTGCAAGGGACAACCGCATAGGAGGCTGTCCCTGAGTCTCGCATATTTCATTGTGCCATCTGCACTTTGCCCCGAGAGTAGCTTTCACTGGGCTGTAGGTACATACCCCAGGCAGGTCCGAGTTCTTCCAACCCAATATAAGAGCGAGTTCTACCTTCTGTGCTCCAGTTAGAAACAAATTTCAGGAAGGATTGGACCAGCCTGGGGTCCAATCAGGTCATCCCCCGCGCACTGTGGCCAGGGGGTGGAGGACCAGGTCTGAGGGGAGAGATGCTGCTGTGATGGGCAGCCCCGTACAGAACCCCCCGTCAGAACGGGAAGAGGAGTGTTTCCCAAACAGAAGACTCAGTGGGTTTGGCGATTGTCATCTCCCCTCCGACTTTTGCACAGTTGCCTTTGTGTGACTGAGGCAAGTGGGACACTCAGAGGACTCTCTCCCAGCTCACACAGAGTCAAGGTCATGCCTTTATCTGTAGTCCCAAGTCATCTTCTGCTTCACCCCCTTCTGATAAGGGCTTGAAAGTCTTTTTGGCTTTTGTTCCCAGGACGAAAAGGAGAAAGAGGTCCTGACGGGCTCCCAGGACTTCCAGGGCAGCGGGGACAACATGGTCGGGATGGACATCCTGGCACACCAGGGGACCCAGGACCCCCGGTAGGTATGATTCTTCTGCTGTGGAATCCCGCTGTCTTACATGGGCACAATGCATCTGCTCGACCTCGGTGAACGTTGACGTGCTGGAAATCAGAGCCACAGAAACATGGTTGTGATAAAAGCTGTGGCGCAGTTGCAGACGGTCTGAAACCCTGAGTGGCAGTTCAGTCACAGCAGGACTTTCTGTCTCCAGTTTGTGTCATTGTTGCAGTGGTTCTTTCCCCTCATATCTTCAAAGCCCACACGGATGAGAGGCATGTTCAGTTGACTTGGTAGGGTGGAGAGCAGAGCACAGGTCCTGATAATTATCTTGAGTTCTGTTCCCTAGTGAAGAAGCACATGGGGGGAGTAGCAAGCAAAAAAGGATAAACTAGGGAAAATTCACTAAATTGATGTATTGGCTGATGGAAAATCCATTGATAAATGATATTTCTGCATTTGTCAAACATGTTTTGGGTGGGGACCATGTCTAGGTAATGAAGGTCATAAGAAAAGACTGTGAGACACATTTCAATGCTCAGGAATTTAAGCCATCAGGTAGATGAGGTAATTCTGAATGCTTATCATTACACAGAAAGTGAACTAGGTGTTCACTCCCAACTACTGTTGGCTTCTGAAGAGCAATGATCTCTCCAGTTTTATAGTAAAGTCACTCAAGCTCCTCTACCTATCAAGTAGGTTAAATAGGAGTGAAAACTGCAGTTGGCCTTATTCCAAAGCACGTGGTACCTCCACCAGAATGTGTTGTAATAGGGGAGAACCACATTCTGATTTTATAGGAAATCATTCAGAGAGAAGGCCTGTGAACAAGAGACAGCAGTTTGGAAGTCAGGCGACATAATGTTTATAGCTTTCTGGTCTTTCAGCTGACTTCAAGTATGTGAATAACCTTCTCTGCTCGAGACTCGATAGTCCCGAATTAATTCACTCTTCCACTTGAGGAGCTGTTTAGAAGCAATGCCACCAAGTGACAGTTGTCTTCATGTACACTACCCTAATCATGTAAAACCAGAGTGTATTTACAGATCAAACTGGGAGGGAATTTCTGTAACACCCATTGGCAGGGGTGGTCTTCCTAGGTTCACTGAAACAACTGAGACTCACAACACTATTATACATCACATTTGGGGCCAGCCTATTCAGAAGGACAGAAGACAGGACCCTGAACTTGCCAGTAGGGCAGCGTCAGGCGTTCTTGATGAGCGAGAGCCCTTGCAGCTGGGCACTCAGGTGGGGTGGCAGACGTGCGAGCAGCGCTGACTCGAAAGCCCCCTTCCCCATAAGGAGTGTTCCCCCACAGTGCGGCTGGGGGGTCCCCACAGGGAACTTGGCAGTTACAGGAGCCACCGCTCGAGGAAGCTCCAACGAGGGCTCTGCATAGGTCTTTCCAGCCCTTCCAGGCCAGATGCAGATTTTGCTGCCTGGGTTTGACTTTTCCTAGGTAAGGTTGCCTAGTAATGCAGTTGACATGTGATTTTTATAGTTTCCAGAGAAACAGAAGTAGACAGTTAACCAAAGGTCAGATTTTTACATGGGAGGAGCAAGGATTTGTCAGTCATTTGTCCACAGATGTGGAAGGCGATGGAGACTATCCCTGTGTCTTCTCATAAGAGTGCTGGAAAACAATTTTTCAATTGCATAATAACTTACTCAGTTTGCAAGCCCCCTACCTCCATTCATTTACCCATTTCTGTATTTTATTATATTTAATAATAAAGAATGGTTCTCCCTAACATATCTTGTTCTGTTTTTAAGATGTCACAACCACATAACTTTTTGTTTGAGGCATAAGACCCATACCCCAATCACATCTATATGTAAATATGAATATAAAATATGAAGAAGAATCTAAGTTAATCATTTGAAATTAGATTTTCTGTTGAGTCCCTGTCTCCTGGAATTATGAGCTTTCTGCATGTGTTTTGTAAGCTTGTGACAATGGTTACTTTGAGTTCATGGACTTCCCAGGGTTGGTAACTGACTCACGATGCGAACATTCCCAGGGGGATCATGAAGACGCAGTCCCCGGTGACCGAGGGTTTCCTGGACAGCCAGGCCCTCCTGGCAGAGAAGGACCAAGGGGGCCTCCAGGACTGGGATTTCCTGGCCCGCCGGGAGAAAGGGGGCAGCCGGGAGCCCCAGGCCGCCCGGGTGAGAGGGGCCCCGGTGGCCTGAAGGGTCAGAAAGGTAAGTGTGAACATTTTGTGTGGCAGTATGTCAAGTGAAGCCACAGAAGCTCCAGTGAGCCTCTCCCTGGGCACAGTCATCTGAGCCGTGGGAGAACCACCAAATAAAATTCCGTGAAGCTACTGTTCAGACCTCAAATGTTGTGAAACAAATAAAAGCATCACATCACAATTAATATTTAAAACAAATGCTTAAAAATGATAAGATGTCTTTGATGCTTTGTTTGGCATACCAAAGTTGCCTTTTATTCATTTCTCAGTATCAACTAATACAATCTGACCATATTAAAATTACATGTATACCCATATTCAAAATATCTATTTTTATAACCTTCTGAGATAAGGCAATATATTTTAATAAAAAAAACCACTAGAGTTTCATTTAAAAAACACATTACACTGTCCCTGTAAACCCATCTGTAAGCATTCTTGGGAGAAAAAAGAAGGGACTTTAAATATATTTGACAGTTTTATGAATTTCAAACAATGAAATGATGTGCAGTATTATAGCTGTAAACTTTTTAAAATGTTGGAAAAAGATTTATTTAAGATTTTTTCTTTTGTAATATGTACATATACCTTGGGCTACATTGTTAATTGTGAAGTTTCAGAAAAGAATACTATTTTTGGTTCTTGATGACTAAGAAAAGCAAATGCCTTGGAATTCAATACGGTTTAAAATCAGTCTGGGACCCATCAAAATCTAACATTACTTTTATTCACCTCATATGTTTTTGATTTGAGAGCACACATGATAAAAGACGAACATCCCACTTTACAGGAGGGGTGTCGTGGAGTAGATCGGACCTGCCAGAACCCGTGGTGACCGTAACCGAATGCGTGAAAGAATCTCACACTGAGACACGCGGGGTGGGGGGAAAGAATCCGAGGCCACGTGGCTTGATTCCTCTCATCCCAGGAAAAAAGCCTCGAGCGTGGCTTAGCCGGGTTTTTATTGGGAAGCTCCGGATACAGCAAAATGGGAATGGCTACTCATTAGCTAAGATGTTCCGGGCAACCATTAGCATGATCCCTTGGTTCCGGGGGAAGGGTCCCAGCAAGTAACAAGTCCTAGGAAGTAAGTTAATCCAATTTCCCTTAAAGGAATTCCTTTTTCCAAGAGCATGATTTTTATGCAGGCCCGCACGGGAGTGTTAATTTCCACGGAGCTGAGCTCGAGACATGGAAATTCCCAAGGGGTTACGTTTTTATCATGCGGATGAAAAGAATTCCTGTCACAGAGGGGTCTCAGAGGCATGCGCCGGGAGTCTGAGTTTCCTCCCTGATTAGAATGGGAGATGACAGACAATAACCGCATGGCAGGGTCGTCACAAAAACACGAGATAACCTGTTGGAAGCACTTGACCCAGGCCGGGCCCTCAGTAAACAGTAGCTGTTATTAATGTCCCGCCCAGTCTCTTTATTTGCACAATTAGCCCACATCCAGACTAGGAGCTGAATCTTCTGAATTCAGCACAGGTGCCTGCTGCCATTTCATCATTTACCAAAGCTTCTCATGGCATTCAACACCCGTGAGTCTATAAATCCAATATTTGTTCTATGTCATTAAAACTGATGCTTCTTGGAATCAATATTTTTCTTAGTCCCCTTATGTTTATAACTGCTCTGAGAGTTGAAGTTCAGATGTCAGGATGGATTTTCTAGAAATTTGAAATAAAAGTATTTCAAGTGATCTATGATATTTTCAAGTCTTTTCCTTTGAATTCTACCTATACTCTATGAAAAATATATTGAACAAATTGTTGCTGAGATTCTCAGTGCACTGGGCTATCAGTTATGTGACTGCTATCTTTTTAAATTGTTATTCCAGGTGATACAATCTCTTGTAATGTCAGCTATCCTGGGAAGCCAGGCCCTCCAGGTGCTGACGGACCTCCAGGTATGACCAATGAGAAGTTACCGTCTTCTACGTTCCCCAGAATAAAAGACCTGGTGAGGCAGATAAATCCACAGGCAAACAGTTGGGGTGTTTCTAAAATTAATATAAGAATTTGAGGGCCCGTGGGAAAACAGCATTGGTAGTACTTCACATTGGGTCTCTAGTCTCCTGGTCTGGGCATGCTCCCAGTGGGTTTTTCATATCTCTGTGCAACAAAATTTACCTTCATTTGATCACTTATAAGTTAAAATGTCTGCCTTTGAGAGTTTTAAAATCTTATCTACTTTCTTGTCCTGTGTCCCAAGAATAAAAAATGATCATTTGCTTACAGATTATAAATTTTTCTCTATTCTACTTTATGAGAGACTCAAACTTCTGGCCAGAAACAATCGGAAAAATGCCCACCTATCTACCTCCCTGATTTCACATTCACGAAACTGCTTCATTTGAATCACTATCTTTTTAGCTACATTAGACTCCAAATCTATATAAAGAATTTTTCCCAGTTTCCTTTTATTTATTCAGAGTTCACTTAAACTGATCCATTGTCCACTAGCAGAGCTATGGAAGGTAACCTTTCTGTCCTAACCAACAAAAAATTAAAGTTGAATGATGAGTGACGCTCTATAGCCCTCCACAGCCCATGGTTTTTGTCATGATGATGTTGTATGACAACCTCAAAATCCCAGTGGGCTACTGCAAATATTTATTTTCTTTGTTTTGGGTCTGCAGGCGTGTGGGGGTTCAGTTGACCTAAGATGGTGTTGGTTGACTTGGTCCTGGGCTCAAGTCCAAGTTCAGGTCTGCAAGATCGGGTCACTGTGGGACAAGCATGTGCTCGTCTCATGTGATTGCAGAAATGCAAGAGGACAGCCTGGCTTTATGGGCAGAGTTCACAGCTCTCATTGCTTCACGGTTGTTAATCATCCATTGGCCAAAGCAAGTCACAGGACCAAGCCCCAGATCAAAGCGTGGGAACTACACTCCACCCAGCCAAGGCAAGGGCCAGGGTGTGGAAGTATCTGTCCCCACCAGTGGAGAGAAGCACTGCTGGTTGACTGATTGAATGTTCAACTTCACATTTACTGATACCTTGTCATGGATGCATAAAAACAACTTATGATTACTTTCAGCAACTTCCACCTCAAGGGAAGCAAACATTCAGACTTGAAGTTCATGATTTGAATGTCACTTTAGCTGAGGTATCTCCTGATGGGAAATCACAGAAGGTTTTAAAAAACCCCTCAGTTCCTTTTACAGGGACTTTTGGCCTATACTTCACCTAAGGGCAAATGTAGTGAGATGCAGGGACTAGACTTTGGCCTTTCCTGTGGTGTCTTCTCCTCAGGCCACATGCTGGCGCCCCCGTGTCCTCCCTGAAGGACAGGATGTGCTCGCATATTTGCACTTGAGCCCAGCTCGAGAACGTACTGAAAGTTTCGGCGGGAGGGTGGTGCTCCTGCAGAGGGCTTCCAGGAAGAACCCGCTACAGGGCGGCTTCTGAGAAAGCACCTGAGCAGTCACTGCCTGTTTGGAGCCGGTGACTCAGAAAACAGTTCTACACCCCAGGCGAGGCCACGTCTTTTCTGCCCTCAAGTAGAAACACTCCTAAACAGGCTTAACATGGATTTTTAAAAATCACCTCATGTGGTTCTCATTTGATTTGTGTCCTATTGAGTCTGTGTTTCATTGTC
>PVJI01015566.1:0-30365 GCA_004026765.1 Micronycteris hirsuta
CAATCCATGAGCATGGTATATGTTTCCATTTGTTTGTGTCTTCCATGATTTCTCTCTTCAGTGTTGTGTAGTTTTCTGAGTACAGGTCTTTTACCTCCTTGGTGAGGTTTATTCCCAGGTATTTTATTTTTTTTGTTGCTATATCAAATGGAATTTTTTTCCTGATTTCTGTTTCTGCTGTTTCACTGTTGGCATACAAAAATGCCTTTGATTTCTGGATATTGACTTTATATCCTGCTGTTTTGCCAAATTCAATTATTAGGTCGAGTAGTTTTTTGGAGGAGTCTATAGGATTTTCTATGTACACTATCATGTCATCTGCAAACAGCGACAGTTTGGTCTCCTCCTTTCCAATTTGGATGCCTTTTATTTCCTTTTCTTGTCTGATTGCTGTGGTCAAAACTTCCAGTACTATGTTGAATAGAAGTGGTGATAGTGGGCAACCTTGTCTTGTTCCTGATCTTAGTGGGAAAGATTTTAGTTTTTGTCCATTGAGTATGATGTTGGCTGTAGGTTTCTCATATATGGTCTTTATTATGTTGAGGAATGCTCCCTCTATTCCCACTTTGCTAAGTGTTTTTATCATAAATGGGTGCTCTACCTTATCATATACTTTTTCTGCATCTATTGATATGAACATGTGATTTTTGTCTTTGCTTTGGTTTATGTGATGTATTACGTTTACTGTTTTGCGAATGTTGTACCATCCTTGCATCCCTGGGATGAAACCTACTTGGTCATGGTGAATGATCTTTTTAATGTATTGCTGGATGCGGTTTGCTAATATTTTGTTGAAGATTTTAGCGTCAATGTTCATCAACAATATTGGCCTGAAGTTTTCTTTCTTTGTTGTGTCTTTTTCTGGTTTGGGGATTAGGATGATGCTGGCTTCGTAAAAAGAGGTAGGGAGTCTTCCATCATTTGGACTTTTTGGAATAGTCTATGAAGGATAGGTGTTAGTTCTTCCTTAAATGCTTTGTAGAATTCTCCTGTGAAACCATCTGGTCCAGGGCTTTTGCGTGTCAGAGGTTTTTTGATTACTGCTTCAATTTCATCCACTGTTATTGGTCGGTTCAGGTTTTCTGCTTCTTCTTTGTTGAGTTTTGGAAGATTATATTTTTCTAAAAATTTGTCCATTTCTCCTAGGTTTTCATATTTCTTGGCATACAGTTTTTCATAGGAGTGTCTTACAATCCTTTGTATTTCAGTGGTGTCAGTTGTAATATCTCCTCTTTCATTTCTGATTGAGTTTATTTTGGTCCTCTCTCTTTTTTTCTTGATGAGCCTGCTTAAAGGCTTGTCGATTTTGTTTATCTTTGCAAAGAACCAGCTCCTGGATTCACTGATCCTTAGAATTGTGCTTTCCGTCTCTATGTCATTTAATTCTGCTCTGATCTTGGTTATTTCCTTCCTTCTACTTGCTCTGAGTTGTCTTTGTTGTTGTTCCTCGAGTTCTTGTAGGCATAGGGTTAGGTTGTTTGTTTGAAATGTTTCTATTTTTTTTTATGTAGGCCTGTATCGCTATGAACTTCCCTCTCAGGACTACCTTCACTGTGTCCCATAAGTTTTGAGTTGTTGTAAGTTCATTTTCATTTGTTTCAAGGAACTTTTTGATTTCTTCCCTAATCTCGTCCTTGACCCATTCATTGTTTAATAGCATGCTGTTCAATCTCCATGATTTCGAGTGTTTGGGTTTTTTTTCCTTTGGTTGATTTCTAATTTCATTTCCTTGTGGTCAGAGAAAATACTTGATATGATTTCAATTTTCTTGAATTTGTTGAGGCTTGTTTTGTGTCCTATCATGTGGTATATTTTTGAAAATGTTCCATGTGCATTTCAAAAGAATGTGTATTTAGCTTCTTTGGGGTGAAAGGCTCTATATATATCAGTTAAGTCCATTTCTTCTAGGGCATTGTTCAATGCCACAATGTCTTTGCTGATATTTTCTTTGGAGGATCTGTCCATTTTTGACAGTGAGGTGTTAAAATCTCCTACTATAATTGTGTTGCTATCAATGTCTTTCTTGAAGTCCTCCAAGATTTTCTTTATGTATTTGGGTGTTCCTGTTTTGGGTGTATATATATTTACAATGTTTATGTCTTCTGGTGAATTCTTCACTTTAGTATTATGAAGTGTCCTTCTGGATCTCTCTTGATGGCCCTTTTTTGGAAGTCTATTTTGTCTGATATGATTATTGCTACCCCAGCTCCTTTTTCTTGTCCGTTTGCTTGGAAAACTTGTTTCCAGCCCTTCACTTTCAGTCTGTGTAAGTCTTTTGTCCTGAGGTGGGTCTCTTGTAGGCAGCATATGTGTGGGTCATGCTTTCTTGTCCATTTCACTATTCTATGTCCTTTAATTGGAGCATTTAATCCATTTACGTTTAAGGTTATTATTGATAGGTACTTATTCATTGCCATTTTTTTTGTACCTGTGTTCCACTCTCTCTCTTTCCCTTCCTTCCCTTAAATCAGTCCCTTCAGCATCTCTTGCAGAGCTGGTTTGGTGGAGGTGTATTCTTTTAGACTTCTTTTGTCTGGGAAGCTCCATATTTGGCCATCTATCTTGATTCAGAGCCTTGCTGGGTACAGTAGCCTTGGTTGCATGCCTCTGGTTCTAATTACTTGGAACAGTTTTGCCATTCTCTTCTGGCTTGGAGTGTTTGCATTGAGAAGTCAGCTGCTAACCTTATCGGGGCTCCCTTGTATGTTACTTCCTGTTTCTCCCTTGCTGCCTTTAAGATTCTCTCTTTGTCTTGGAATTTTGCCATTTTAATGATGCTGTGTCTTGAAGTGGGCCTGTTTGAGTTCCTTTTGATTGGGACTCTGTATTTCCTGGATTTGTGTGACTTTTTCTCTCATCAGATTAGGGTAGTTTTCCATCATTACTTTTTCAAACAGGTTTTCTATCCCTTGCTCCTCTTCTTCTCCTTCTGGTATCCCTATTATACAAATATTATTATGTTTCATGGTGTCCTGCATTTCCCTTAATACCTCTTCATTCTTTCTGAGTCTCTTTTCTTGTTCTTGCTCTTTTTGGGTGTTTTTTTTGTACCTTGTCCTCCAGCTCGCTGATCCGATCCTCTGCTTCATCGAGCCTGCTTTTGATTTCTTCTATTGTGTTCTTCAGTTCAGATATTGTATTCTTCAGTTCCTCTTGACCCTTTTGGATAGTTTCTATTTCCTTTTTCATGTTGACATAGTTTGCAGTGAGTTCATTATATTTTCCCTGTGGTTTCTGGTAATTTTCTACGAGCTCATCAAGCTTCTTGAGCTTCCTGATAACCAATGCTTTGAACTCAATATCCAAGTTGGCTTTCCTCTGTTTCATTTATCATTCTTTCTGGGGCTTCCTCCTTTCTTTTCATTTGGGAATTGTTTCTTTGTCTTCCCATTGTTTGTGAGACTCTTCTTGTTATCTTTTGTTTCTTAAATTGATCTGTCCTGACTCCCTGGTTTAATGGTATGAGCTTCTATAGTAGAATACCTGCGAGATTCAGTTGTTTAGTCTCCTTAGTTCACTGGTCGTGGACTGTTGTTTATGTTGGGTCTCTGTATGTCTTTGGGTTTTGGTTGTTATTGGACCTTCTTTGGTGGATCCTTTCCTTCAGCTAGTTAACTGAGGGTCACTCCATCTACCACACCTTGTATTCTGTTGTTCAGGTTTGGACAGGTTGTGTTGAAGCTGATTATTCTGTGTGAACAAGGTTTTGAGACTTCTCTCTCACTCTTATTCAGTTGTTTGTTGTGGGTAATTTCTCCACCAATTGGTGTATTATCCGTTTGGTCCTGGACTGAGTTTAGTGTGGGTACCACTTCTTCCTTCACCTTCTTCTGTTGTTTTGTGTTGGTGGTTCCTTTGTTTGTGGATTTCCTCTTTCAGTAGGTGTACTGGTGTTCACTGCTCCCACCTTGCAAGTTCTCTGGAGTAGCAAAGTTAATTTTGTGTCACTGTCTCTGTTTTTTGGGCTGACCCTTGTCTGGGTCTAACTCTGGTCTCTTCACAACTCCAGGCATCTCACCATCTGATCTTTAAATTTCCCCTGTAATCTTGGTCACCAATCTTCTTATATGCTGGAATACAGCTGGGTGATCACTCTGCTCCTCAGAAAATTGGCCAGATGTCTCACCAGTAGGCAGGAGAAAGCAGACCCCACTCCCTCCTGTCCCACCACAATTTTCTCTCCCTCAATGCTCTGTAAATGTTAACATATACTGACTACTTAAAACAAGCTAATGAACCCTGGCTGGTGTAGCTCAGTGGAATGAGTGCGGGCTGCCAACCAAAGTGTCACCAGTTGCATTCCCAGTCAGGGCACATGCCTGGGTTGTTGGCCAGGTCCCCAGTATGGGGCGTGTGAGAAGCAACCACACATTGATATTTCTCTCGTTCTCTTTCTCCTTCTCTTACCTTCTCTCTAAAAATGAATAAATAAAATCTTTAAAAAAAGCAATCCAACGAGACAGGTACTATTCTTATACTTACTCTGCAGGTGATAAAAATGTCATGAGAAGTTTATTTTTCTAATGTCACACAGCTGGTGTCAGTGCCAGAATTTGGGTCCAGAGCTTTATATATGATCTTTCCATCATACTATCTAGTGCTAAATATATGACATTAACCACCTATATCTACACAAATAATTTCCCTTTTTGCCCTGCTTGGAGTGAGAATTTTTATATGCATGAATGAGATTCTGAATATCAACACTCCTTTTAAGAACTATATTCCCAAAGCAATATAATTGAACATGAAATAATAATGTAAAAAAAGAAAAACCTTTGGAAGTATTTCTTTAACTTAACAGTACATGAGAAAATAATGCACCAATCAGCAAAATATATTCTCTGGATCAATTCTAGGCTGTGGAAGCAGCTTGCAAAGAAAAAAAATTTCTTGGTACTAACAATTCATCAATAAAGGTTTCATGAGTGAAAAACAGAAGCACTTTTATAGTATTGTAAGTGTTTCTATGTAAGCCCAAATAAAAATCTAAGCATATTGATAATCTTTCTAATCATGAATATTTTAAGCATGCAATTGCTTCCTGAACCCATGTTTTAACTACAATTATCTTGAAGAATCATTATCTATTATGGGTAGCATCATTTAGACTGGCAAAGACAGGCACCCCTGAAAAAAAGACTAAATGCAGGCTGCATCCCATCAATTACTTAGAAAAGGCCTAGTCACTGCATTTTCCTTACATCTGGAAAAAGACATGCTTCTACATTTTTCAATGTTTTTTAATGAATTCACATTTTCTAGTACTCATTCTAATGCAAAAATGGGCCTAGCTATTCCCCATTTCCTTCCTCTCTCTAATGTGTTTTTCCTCTTCTTTCTGTTCATGCTTTTCCTATGTGAGCACCTATAGCTATTCAATAAATATTTGTTGAATTATGAATGATCACATAAATAAAAAACCCCAAATCCTAAACTAATTTTACATGCTGATTTTTTAGCCTTCAAACATCATCCATTATTATTTCCCTAATAGATAAAATTGACATTCCAAAGGACAATTTCAATCTGGTTTTATTTGAGGTGCAACCCAGAACTTTTAGGGAACTGTACAGGTCCTTCATTACCTCTAGCTTTAAGACTGACAGATGTAGCTAGACTCTAATTCAGATGACCTCATCCAGTGAAGTTCTGAAGTTAATGAAGAGGGTTTGGTTCATTCCCCATAAGCTTAAATTGAATAAATCATGTATTTTCTTCTTTTTTTACTCTTAACCCTTCCATTCAGACTCTGACGTTTGGGTCTTCATCTCTAGAAACTTGAAACTTTAAAATGTTTTTTTAAACTTTAAAATAGAAAAAAATATGTTTTACCTTAATTACAATATTTAGTTCAAATTCATTAAATCCAATTTGAATATTAGGTTGGAGTACCATTTTAATAGGTTGAATGGTACCTCCACTGCTTGTTTTTCAGATTCTCTCTACCTGAAATAGCCAATCACCCATATCAACAAAGACACACTTACACTCTGAAAAAGAGCTTCCACCATTAAAAATATTCAAGCTTCAAAATTTCCAGCTGGATGGTTGCCAATTAGGAAGAAGGAGTATACAATGCTTTCATAAGTAGTAAGAAAAGAGCCTGACTAAGGATTTTAAGCTAATTCTGTGTGGGTGGAAATTTCAGTCAAGAGGGAAAAAATATCTCATAAGAAAGATATTAAGGAGAAAAGAACAAACTTTATAAAGCTGAGGGTATAAGTATAGTAACTTACTATGCTTGACATAATCAAATGTATGTTGCAAATAAGCTGTATGCCTCTATCAAAAAGTCAACAAGAAATGCCTTTTTAGCACCTCCCATTGATATGACCTAAGTTAGCACAATTTAGACCTATAGGCATCATGACATCTTTTTCACATGTGTGAAAAGCTTTGCAACAACATTGAGGTCAGTACCATAAGAAAGATTGAAGATGATGTAGGGCAGCCCTGGCAGGTGTGGCTCAGTGGATTGAATGCCAGCCTGTGAACCAAAGGGTCGCCAGTTCGATTCCCAGCCAGGGCACTTGCCCGGGTTATGGGCCAGGTCCCCAGTAGGGGGTGCATGAGAGACAACCACACATTGATGTTTCTCTCCCTTTCTTTCTCCCTCCCTCCCCCTCTCTAAAAATAAATAAATAAAGTATTTTTTTAAAGATGATAGGGGCAAATATGCATAATATATTGGCTGAGGGTACAAAATCTTTAGTTGAGCTGTCTGGATGTGATCTTAATTTGTCTACATTTTGTCCACATAACCACAATTCAATTGTGCAGCCTTTCAGCTCTCAGCTTGCTCACCTCTAAATCACACCAAATTAATAGAATTTTCCAAAAAGAATGAAGAAGTTGGACATAAAGCTCTTGGGACAGTGTCTGTGCTGCGGGACAGCTGGAGTTATGAGTTGCTTGTGGGCAGCAAGACTCACAAGGCAAAAATAGAAAAATAAATAGACAAAACCTTCCCCAACATCAGTCTGATGCTACATTTACTTAACTTTATAGAACAATTCAAGGCCAGAGTTACAATAGGCATATCAATGGCGTGTCACCAGCAGTCCCAGCACATGCCCAAGTACAGAGGTTTTTTTACCCCATCACCCATGTAAAGCGAACACATGCATGTGAGTCACTTGGATACACAGAAACCACAAGCCCATCCCTCTGTTAATATTTTATACCATCCTAGTCACATAGGTTGGGGTCCTCCATGCCAAAGCTCCCTCAACACAGGTGCAGTCCCACACAATAAAGGAGGCAGACACTACATTCCCCATTTATCTTTACTGTTTCCAAGGAAACAATGCTACAGAGCCCAAGGTAATTCTCACTCAGGTCTTCATCAGTCCAGGCCTGATGGTAGGCCTTTACTCACAGTCTGTCATGTAAAAAGTGTTCTAGAAATATTACCTGCTATTGTTCCAACTAGCAAACAAGTAATATTCTATGTGGGTTAGTGCATGCTCTCACTATTAGTGAAGATACTGTCAATAATATATGAAAGTGAAGACTGTCAGAAGAATCTAAATTACCCATTGAGTACTGAGACAGTAACTACAGGGCAGGCAAAAGTAGGCTTAGAGTTGTGAGTATGCAAAACACAGTTTATTCCTGTATTATTATTATTTATTGATTGAATTATTTTCCATACAAACAACTATAAACCTACTTCTGGCCCACCCTGTATATGTTGAGAGTACTAAGAATCCTGTTTATGCCTGAGAAGTTATCTGTTTCCCCTTAATTCTTGTAACCATATTCCAATTTTTCTTTGAGAGGCCCATTCTTACCCCAGTCTCATGTAGTTCTGATGGGGGTAACACACCCTTGTATTTCAGGGTAGGACTTGCTCTGTAGGCTTGTGGCCCTGTGATAACTTCAAGACTGACCTGTGACTCAAGTTAGGCCAGTGAGGGTCACCTCGGATTTTACCAGAGTTATTACAAAACAGAAATGTGTGCTCGGCCACCATGATAGCTCTTCTGAAGAGAGTGTAAATGGTCAGGTACCACATGCATAAAGCCAGCCTGATGACAAAGGACACACAGAGAAAAGAGAGGACAAAATATGAAAAAGGGGTAACAAGTGAGGTCTCTAGCATTTTCAAAAATATAAGCCAGTAAATTCCCTTTTTACATTAAGCAAGAATGAATTCTGGGTCTATTAATTGGACTTTAAGATTGTTAAGGCAGGATATGAATTGGGAGGGGAGATGCAAATATAAAGTCAGGGCACTTAACCAGAAAGGGCACAATCCACAACATGTAGTCCTGGGAAGCATGTGCCAATGTGACCAACTCCATGTGTGCATCAATGGCTGAGAGAGCTGGTCTGAGGGACCAGGACTAAGGTGGGGCAGGGGGACAGGCTAACTCTTTCTTCACAATTAACACTTATCATTATCCCCAGCACATAAGAACAGTCTATGGTGAAGCAAAGATGAACCGCCACAATCTCTATTCCTGGAAAAGACTGGCAGAACTTCTGAGCACCAGACGCATTCCGGTCTACTGGCTGACACATGGGGCTTGGCTTGTCTAAGGCACTAGAAACCCAGTGAGAATGGAGAAACCCTAGAGGTAGAGGCAGATCAGCCACAGACCAGGTGGAAGATTATATTAATATTTAAGAAAAATAACTTTCTGGTAGTGCTAAAAAATTCTCCTTGGATCTAGTCTGAGAGGCCTGGAGATGAAGGAAGATCCTGGCCTGTATTTGGAATGAGACTAGTATGGGGCAGGTTTGCCATTTGAGCATTAAGAAAATACAAAAGAAAGTTTGCTTTCCAAAACTACTGTCTAAGAAAAATACAGGCTCAGTACAGGTAAAAGAGATTTTTTACAATGCCTGTCATTCAAATGAGATAAATACTTTAAAAAATGGTACACAAAGGGACCATTTCTCTTATTACATGTAAATCTTATCAGTTGCCACTGATGATGTAACCTTGGATATTCACATGGAGGGAAAAATAGAAATTTCAAAAAGCAGCATCATATACAACAACAAAACATCTCTCAGATCACTGGTTAAGAAAAAAATATTAATAAGATACAAATACACTACAGACTGGAAATCAAACTTGAACAAGCAAACATTACAGGGTAATGTGATATATTCTAGGCAGAGCTTTTCTATGAATCAGGTAAGATGAAAAGTACATATTCAAAAGTGTCAGTATAGTGAACATCATCCTTGAGAATTGCAGATTTAAATTTGATTATTTCAATCGTTTGCATTCTTAAGCCATACTCTTTAAAGTTCTATTATAATTTCCTCACAATTTACTACATAATAATGTTAACAATAAGCCTATATTTAATGAGTGCTTACTATGAATATGTTGAATAGTTTCACATATGCTTTTTTTATTTATCAGAATTTCCTCAGACCACAGCACATCATGAGTTTAAATGGCATCCTATTAAAAACTTAGATTTCAGTGATTTTTACCCCCATGTACTGATAAAGGACCTCTACTTGCCTGCAAAAATCTCCCTCAGTTCTCAGAATCTGCAGGTATTGATTTGGGTGTATTCTTATATGTGACTGTACTTTCTGAGTACCATTGTGTCCCCAGGGAATGAATATACGTTGGAAACTGCTATTTATTTCCAGTCACCACTGGAGTCCCTGTTACTCCACCTGACATTCAGAGCCACCTCAGTTTCTGCTTGTCATTGTGTAAGTGCCACCATGTTCCTCTTTTGCCAGGTCAGACATCTAAAATTGTCGCTGAGAACTGGGAAGGAAGCACTGGCACACTCCTGTTGGCAATGCCGTGCAGGTGTGATGAAGTGGTGTGCTAAGTCCATCCATCTTCTCATATCCCAGAACACCCTAGTGTTTCCCAATGCTTTACAAAATTCCTAATGAAAGTGTTCTTTCTGGTTTTGGTTTTTAACTTTAATTTTTCCTCCCCCAATATTTTTATTCCAATATTCTATAAGACTTATACAGGGAGAGGAAGGTGGGGTGTGGGTACACCAGATGACAAATCTCCAAAAGGGATGTTATGTCTAATTTAAGATTTACTATTATTTCTCATAGCCAAGGTTTTCTTATTGTGTTAATTCATCCTACTTAGCTGCTAATTCCCTCAGAATTAACTCCTAAAATACCCCTAATCCCCTAAGTCAGGAAAAAGAAAAAAGCTGAGGTAGCAATACTTACACCAGACAAAATAGACTTTAAAACAAAGAATATAACAAGACACAAAGAAGGGCCTACCAATTCCACTTCTGTGCATTTATCCAAAGAAATCCAAAATGCTAAATCAAAAAGATGCACAAGGTCTGTCCATGAAGTATCCAGCCATGTAATTGGAAAAATAGAGAGATATATTGAAGAAGACATAAGATACAAGAAACACTGTGCATAGGACAATGATGCCTCAGTCCCCTTCAAAGTAGGCACCTTGGGACTTGACACAGTTCTCCCAATTGCCATCAGCTGCCCCGCTGTATTTTCCTGAATCTCATCAACAGTCTGAAATTTCTTCCCTTTGAAAGGTGATTTTACTTTTCAGAAAAGCCAGAAGTTACAGGGTATAAAATCTGGGCTATAGGGCACTGAGTCACCTGGGTAATTTGATGTTTCACAAAATAACTCTGTACCAGACGTGATGCATGAGTGGCAGTGATGTTGTGATGAAGCTGCCAATCACCAGTTGCCCATAGCTGCAGCCTTCTGAATCATCTGAATAGCTTCCATGGATGAATGTTCAAGCTTAACCCAGAATTGGATGCAGATTCATTGCTCTACTGGCTCAGTTATTTTGAATGTGAGAGCCACACAGTACACATGCCCACTCAATGGCATGTACTGCCCACACTGACTAGTACAGTGAAGTTGTCATTGTTTATGCATCAGCATTCCAGTCCACTCTCCTTGGCTGCCATGTTACATTAATGTTGCTCAAACTGTTCTCGTTATATTAACAATGGATGGAATTTTTCCAGACAGACTTTGTATGCATCCACATGTTCACTGCAGCATTATTTTCAATAGACAGGATAGGGAAGCAAACTAAGTGTCCATCAATAAATGAATGGATAAATGAATGGAAGTGGTACATATATGCAATGGCATATGACTCGGCCATAAAAAGAATTAAATCTTATCATTTGTGACAGCATGGATGGATCCAGAGGGTACTATGCTAAGTGAAGTAAGTCAGTCAAAGAAAGACAAATGCCTTATGACTTTACTTATATGTGGAAAATAAAAATAAATAAATAAATAAACCAACAACAGACTAGAAATATACTCATAGATACACAGAACAGACTGATAATTGCCAGAAGGGAGAGAGTTTGGAGGACTGGGAAAAAAAGGTGAAGGAATTGAGAAGTACAGATTGGTAGTTTTAGAATAGTCATAAGGATGTAAATACAGCATTGGGAATATAGTCAATAATATTGTAATAACTATGTAGGGTGTCAGATGGGTACTAGATTTATTGGGGTGATCACTGCATAAGTTATATAAATGTCCAGTCACTAGGTTGTACACAGGAAACTAATATAATATTATACATCAACTTTAATTGAACAAATTATTAAAAACATATTTTCTATATAAAATGTTACTTGATTTTAAGTAACAGAAATCTAATTCAACTTTTAGCTGGTAGGGGGTAGAGGAGGAATGTTATTGGTTCCACAAATCAAAATTTCAAATTCCAGTGGTGGTTTTGTCTTTAGACAGAGCTTTGTTGAATGACTTCAATAATATTTTCAAGTTTATCTCTCTTTTTCTCCATCTCTCTATTATTCTTCATGTTGGTTTTTATCTCAGGGAAGCCAAAAATCATATGGCAGAATAGCACTTCCTTCTTCTTGGGTGCAGAAAAAGTCATTGGGATAAATCTGATTGTTCCAACTTGAGTAACTGGGCCCAAAGCTCAGCCAGCTACGGTGGACAGGGAGATGCAGTATTCTGATTATCAACCCTTGCTACTAAGCAGAGCAAGCCATGTAATTAACATCCCTAGTAGTTATGGGGAGGTATGTTTACCAAAAAGAAAATAAGCTGGGCAGTAACAATTGTCCACTAGAGTCCTGCTCTCAGCAGATACCTGCAGGGCCAATCTGATCACAAAGTATGCCCAAATAAACTGGAACCTTGTGGTGGGAACGACATAATTTAAATTCTTCTCTTAGCTCGTGTGCAAAGACCCAGGATTCAAAAGTGGGACTCATTGCTCCAATGCCTTTGTTCACTTGACTATATTCCCTGCTTTCCTAATTATAGTGTGTTTTCACATTTTAAAAGAGTATTCCTACCTATAACCAGGCAGGCATACCAAGAAGAAAATGTAACTTTGGAGAAGTCAGAAAGGCTAGAGTAGAGTTCCTCAATGTTCCACACCACCTATTTCAGAATGACCTGGGGAGCTTATTACTGTTTCTCAATTGAGAATCACTTCTGAACTCTTAAATCAGAATCTTTGGGTTTCTCCTCTGCTTGCTATGGCTTGTGATTGTCCACTGTTATTGATACAGTCCAAAAAGATTGACCATCTGATAAACCATTGCCTTCCCTGCTGTGAGACAGTTCCCATTCAATCAGATTTTCATATCTTTGCTCCTACCAACATGCACAGAAGTAACAGCCAGCCATGTATTATCAATGATCTAGCAAGCCATTGGTGCAATACAAAGTGCCGCCAATGTTATGGCTCAAATTCCTCATATTTGACCCAACATTCTAGCCAAGATATTTTCAGAAATACATGTCAGAGATATTCTATGTTTGCACGGAACCAAACACAGAACCTTTTTTCACCATAGAATTAATATGACACAGAAACAGTATGTCATCATCTCTGCCCTGGCCACCTCTAAAAGTCCCCACACTGAGGAAGTTCCTTAGCTACCATTGTGATGGAATATAAAGTTAAAAGCTAAAAGAAAAAGAGCATGGTTGTTTTCCTCTCTTAAGAAACTTAAGGCCTTACATGATATTTTTACACACCTATGCTTGTTAGTATAGGAAAGCTGACAAGGGCAAATTGAGAAACAGCCATGCTTCCACAAAGGAGTGCTTGCCCATGGATCTGCATCCTTAATATTTGTACACCTTCAGATTTGAGAAACATGATGAGTTAGTTGTTATCAACCTTTGCAGTATATCAGGATCATCTGGGGAGGATTAATAAGCAGTGTTGCCAGGATTCCAGTATCAGAGATTCTAATGTAATTGGTCTGGGGTGTGGTATTGATGCTCCCCAGTTGCTTCTAACATGAGGCAGAGGTTAAAAACCACTGCAATCAGAGAACTATTATATGATTAGTGAGAACATCTACAAAAGTATTTCAAAGGCCACTTCTCTCAAGAGAAATGTGAACAAAGTGCTAATCAGCACAGCCAAAGCAATTGGCAGGTTTTTCTAGGAGAAATCATAATAAATCTGAAAACTCAGAGGCAAGCCTAAGACATCAATTCTGAAAAATAATAAGTTTTGGAATACAGCAGGCACGGAGCATGACAGAGTGGAAAAAAGAGGGTGTTTCGGTAAAAGAAAATGAAGAGGTGGAGAACCTTACCACCCAGGATCAGGAAATTGAATGCAACCTGAGACCCAACTGAGAACCACCATAGGAATCTGCAGATGGCAGCGGCACGATGAAAACCATACTGAAAAATGAAAACAGCACTAATAGCACAGCAAGGTGGCCAATACAATGTATCTTTAAAAGGACCATCTCCCGGGAACTGTATTTCTATGGTTCTCCCTAGCAGGCATTTTTAGCTACAATGAAGAAGTTATACTCCCAACAAAGAAACTGCATGCGGGGTCATTAAATGATCTAATATTTGCCAGCGTAAGTTTGCACTATCTGTAGAGCTAAGCCAGGCCACAGTTGTTAGTCTATGGTTAAAGACTGGTAAGAATGAAGACGTATAGTTAGTTTAAGTTGTCTGTAGTTCAGTTTCCTACTTAATGTGCAAACAAGCAGCAAGGGACCCATGTGAGTAAACATAATGCCATGATGTTCTTCATGGAAGTGATTACGGATATTACGGGTGCCTAATGTTGGATGATCACCAGAGCCAGCATGGAGTGAAGAATTCATCATGTGAGAAGAGTTAACAACCATGATCTCACTGTTTTTTACACGATTTGATTTGGGTTTTTATGTATATTAGCACTCAAGGTTCCACTCAATAAAAAAGACATTGCAAACCACTTCAGTAACATACTTCCTTACTCTGATTCTTATTCTGTTCTTGGGGAAGTTCTTGAAGACTACCGACTGTATCTGACAGCTGCCAAATCAGGGATGTGCTCTGCTGGACCACTGGATGTGTAATGGAGCTTATAACTGGGGCTGAGTAAATTCAAATAAGTGTAGACTCTAGTTAGGAAGCACTAAGTTTCAGGATGATCAACTGAGGCCATTCAGTTTTGATGTTTCGACTCTAAAAACATTAAACTAATAATCCTCACCCTGGCTGGTATGGCTCAATGGATTGAGTGCCAGCCTGCAAACCAAAGAATGGTTGGTTCAATTCCCAGTCAGGGCACATGCCTGGGTTGCGGGCCAGGTCCCCAGTAGGGGTCATGAGAGAGGCAATCACACATTAACATTTCTCTCCCTCTCTTTCTCCCTCCCTTCCCCTGTGTCTAAAGATAAATAAATAAAATATTTTAAAAAATAAACTAATAATCCTTAACTTGGGACTTACAAAACAAAGGATTTGAGGAGAGCCCCCAAAATTACTTTGAGAGAACCCTATTTAAGACATAATAAATGGCTAAAACATACCATTTGTATAATTACCAAGTTAAAGTATTTAAATGCATAGGCCATTAGATTTAGGTTGCTCTAATTATAGTAAGCAAACCAAGTCTAAGCCAGAGTCAGTGCACTCGAATTGGAGAAAATGAAACTTAAGAACAACCAATGACAAACTAGAGTTTCCCAAATAAGGCGACCATTTAAGGTACAGCCAATCAAATAATTTATTTGCTTTTCTTTCTTATCTTCTCTATAAAATCCTTACTGGAGCTCCTACCTGTGGAGTGCTCTTAACCACTGCCAGTTTGGTGCCACCAGGTTCAAACTGATGTTTGTTCAAGTAAACACTTCAAAATTTTAATGTGCCTCAGTTTACCTTTTTTAATCCTTAACTGAGGATATGTTTATTGATTTAGAGAGAGAGGGGGAAGAGGGGGAGAGAGAGAGAGAGAGAGAGAGACATCATTGTGAGAAACATCAATTGGTTTCTTTCCATACGTGCCCAAAACCAGGGATCAAACCCACAACCTAGGTATGTACCCTGACTGGGAATCGAACACCAAACTTTTGGTGTATTGGATGATGCTCCAACAAACTGAGCCACCTGGCCAGGGTACCTCAGTTTATCTTTTAACACTTGTAATACATTTGGCAGAATTGTCAAGCCCTGCCTGGTATCCAAGGCTTATATTGCCCTCTCCCAACATTTGAGACAATTTGCCTTCTATACGATGCTTCAGATTTTAGGACATATTTTATATGGTCAGAGTACTTGAAGATATGATCCTTGACCAGCTGTAATATAATCACTCCAGGCTTCTTTCTTCAAAAATGCAATTCCTTGGTCCTATCAGAGACCTATTCAGTCAGAGTGTCATAGTATCTAGTGTGTAGAGCCTATGAACCTGTATCTGTATAGGTCATCCAAACAATATCCTCTAGTGACTTTCAAACCTGGTGCTTCCTAAAATCAAAAAGTGGAATGAGGAGGAGTTGTGAACTGCCAGCCTGATAACAGACTAGATACCAGCATTTGGAAACCAATGTCCCCAAGTCTGTCTGCATGGCTCCATCCTCACCAGACACAAATTCTCCCTGGTCCTGCTGACCACTTTTGGTCCCTGCCCGCTATCAGGGTCATTATTTCAGACTCTCAGGTACTTTGGCTGTCAGTAATCCTTCTGCTTAATCTTTATCCTAAATCTCAGTATTTTCTGTGGTTTCCACCATCACATTATGAACTTTAATAAATAATTGCTCTGTTGTCTGCCCGGCTGGTGTAGCTCAGTGGATTGAGCGTGAGCTGGGAACCAGAGGGTCCCGGTTCGATTCCCAGTCGGGGCACATGCCTGGATTGCGGGTCAGGTCCCCAGTGAGGGCCATGTGAGAGGCAACCATACATTGTTCTTCTCCCTCCCTTCTCCCCTCTCCGAAAATAAATAAAATCTTTAAAAAAAAATAATTGCTCTGTTGTCTGGAGTAGGACAGAGATGAAATGTTTCTAGGCATTGATGATTATGTTCTTATCAACTGTAATGAGACAGAGCAGATTAAAAACAGCCACTATCTAAAACTAGAGATATCCATTTGGACAGGGATATTCACAGGGGTGTCCAACCCATGGCCCATGGGCCACATGTAGCCTAGGATGGCTATGAATGCAGTCTGACACAAAAGCATAAATCTATTTAAATCGTTATGAGATGTTTTTGTGGTTACATGTTGCAATGTATTTAATGTGTGACCTAACGCAACTCTTCTTCTTCTTCCAGTATGGCCCAGAGATGCCAAAAGGTTAGACATCCCTGTTAGAGGATATTCTAATCTCAATTATTAGTTTAGTTAGCAAATCCAAGCCCAGAGGTGGAGGGAACCAAAATGCAAAATGCAGGGATGGTACTCAGGGGAAGAACTCTATTGGGGGATCCAAAATCAAACTGTGCCAATTTACTAATCAGTGGCAATGGTAGTGGAGGAAACAATAATAAAAACTAGGAAATCAGAATTGACAGATCTGGGAACCATGAAATCTTACAAGTACATAACAGAGCTCTAAGCATGGAGTTAAGTGGTTTTATTTTTAACTTTTTTTAAAGTGAGGCTTCCAAGTCATAAACTCACCAACAGGGACCCTCACTATAGCATATGATATGGGAACATGTCTTAGAATCTACTGGAAGAAAAGAATGACTTGATGGGCTGGAGCCTCCTATATCTCTCTTGCTTTTAGTTAGGCTGCCTATCAGATTTATCCTCAGAGCATCTTTGTTGTTGATACACAGATCCGAGAACTACCTGTTCAAGATGCCCTGTGTTTTGACCTGAACATCTGTGCCTTTTAGCACTGCACAGGTGCTTCACATGAACCACCAGAATAAGAGCTACAGTCACTGGGATCAGACTGGGACTGAACTGGAAAGAAGAGTGGGGCAGCAGCAGTGGTGGAGAACTGGCAAGTAGAAGGAGCTGCTACGGGTCCAATTAAAACATGCATCAGGGCAAAGTGCTATAAGGAAAGTTAACCCTTATGAAACATAAGAGTATTTCCTTTTTTCTGGTCCACTTACTTCTAAGAATTAGCAAGTATAATCAAAAGAGCTCTGCATTACATTCCAAAATTATGTACAGTTGGAAACCACTACTGTCCCAGGCAGCTATGTATATTGCCTTGACACACAAGATTTTATTTTGAACCTATGGGCTATTAGACATTTAGGTCCAGTATTCAAAAGAATTTCCTAATATGAGAAATCTCTGAAACATCTAAAGAAAGTAATTTCAGCACTCTTCTATCATTCAAAAATTGATAAGCAATTCACTTCTCCCCTCTCAGGTGAGTTATTTTCGATGAGGAAATTTCAGTACCAGGGATTCTTTCATATCGGTCCAGAAAATCCATTACAAACAACCACAGGAAGGCTACCATCATCTTTCTAAAAGTGAGAGTAAACACAGGGCTTAATTTGTTCATGTGCAGTAAACAGTTTAGTTTTGAAAGCAGAACCTAAAGTGAAAATTATATTTCTCTCTGGTTATTTTGATCTCCCTGATTGAAAGATATTACTGAAATAAAGCAAGCCTTAAACCCTAGCACTCGGTAATCAGAGTTGAAGGAATATAACTTTGTTTGAAAATTATTGTCTTAAATCATCTTTCGCTCAAGTTAGAAAGCTTGTACCCTTACAAGCTGCCTTTTTTTCTGAAGTGGTATGCACTAAGAATCCATCCTGTAGGGACTTAGGAGCCAAATGGTCAAAAGCAAAGTTTCAGTTGATAATTAGGTGCTTGGGATTCACATCTCTCTGCCAAGTAGGGATAAGAAGGCAAAATACATTATGCTGCTTCTAAGTTTCAAAGGCTCGGTCACCTAGTGATTATATATGTGAGATACTCAAGATAATTATCACTCTGGAAAAAGAAAACCAGCTCTGAAACAGCTTTGATTAGCAGGAGCACTCACCATGGATCTGGGACTACAGAGGACATGATATCCCTGAGACCAGGGTGGCTTCCAAAGAGAGCTCAGAATCACTAATTGGCTCACTGTTTACCAACAGATACATCCCCTGTTGGAACATGCACAGGGACTAGTAGAGCTCTTGAATGAATGACCTTTTGAAAAAGTAATAAAAGTAGTAATTCTGGAAAAAAGGATTTTAGAACAGGTGTACATATCTAAAGCTACAATTCTTTACTGACACCAAGGAATCTGTACTGTGTTGAAGTTGAAAGTCAGCTGTCCTGTACCAACAAGTTCTTCAGTTATTCCTTTAAATTACAAAGACAGACATAGTTTTTCTTCACTCACCCTCTTTTCAAAGCTGAACAGACATCCTCCATAAGAGATGATACTTCACCATAAAAATACTAGCCTCAACATTTTGTCCTTGCAAAATTTTGTTCTTGGAAAGAGTAAAGCATATATAAGTAAAAATCAGGCCTATCACAAGATAGCCAACTACCATTCTCTAGATTAACACGTTCACCTCTTCTACTTTATCCAGATCACTGCTGCATGGAGGCCAGTATAGGAAATCAAAAAAGTAAAATTTTCACATCAATTTTGTTTCTAGCATACTTTGGAAGGAAAAGATAATCAATGCAGGGTCAGCCCCTGACTCAGGTTGGTTTCATCAGGATTTCTTCTGTGGGAATTTGGAAGTCATTACTGAGAGAAGGAATAATTTAACTCGCTAAACATAAAGTCCAGAGCTATGAGTTATTGACAGAAAATCATCCACCACATTTTTTTTCTCCAGGAAAAAACAGAGGAAGCCTCTCTCAGGGGGTGGGAGGAGTAGGGAAAACAAGCAGACAAGCATACAGTGACAAACAAGGTGAAGAAGGAATTGGGAATCCCGGAGCATTTACTTACAATTCTTTTCTGAGTCCTGGAAAACCATCCACCTTTTAGTTCATCGAGATACCTCTGAATCCTTCCATTAAATACCACCTCGAACTCTTATGGATATGAGATAACTAAAGGAAGTTTCCCAGACTAGCAACAGGAATCTTTACCAATATAACTAGTTAGAAAATGTAATGGAAAAATATATTATTGCTAATAAAAATATAAAGTCCCTGGTAATAATAAACATAATAACATATTCTAAATGATATGGAATTTTATACCTAAATAGAAATAATTACTAAAGGATATAATAGAAGAGATGCATAAGTGGAAAGAAGATCTAGTCCTAGATAAAAATGAATCACATAAAGATAACTATGTTGGCACTATCATATATTACTGAGGAAGAGTAAATATGTATGACTTTTCCATCAAGCTGCTTTCCAAAATATGTCAAAAATGCTCAGAGCCTAACTCGCATATTTAACATTGGGAAGTTATCCTATGGGAATCACCAGAAATATTAGCAAAGATGTAACCATAAGGTCTGACTTTGCAGAAATCTTTACTACTTAAAATTGCTAAAACATGTAATAATAGTAGGGAATTGATCAATGAAATTATTGAATATCATTGCAATGAATATTGAACAATTAGATTAATCAGTTATCAAATAATAATAATAATATGAGGAAAAGCTCACAATATTATAAATGGTAAATTATAGAATAACATTCATAATACTCTATAATAGTTTAGATTATTAAATTGTTTAACTAAATGACTAAAATTATATAGATCAAAACAAGCAGTTCTGGATATATTAGGATGGTAATATTTTTGTTTTTTCTTTATGTTTTTTGAAATTTCCCAAATTTTTCAAGATGCAAAGAAAATCAGAAAAAAATGTATAATTTGTGCTAATAGAAAAAGTAAATAATAAAAAAGAAAATAATAAAATAATGAAAGTATCAACAGTACAAAACAAAGAAAAAACAAAATAGATAGAGAAGGCAGGAAAAGTCATTTCAGACCAGAGGTGGGAAAGACTTTGAGATTTTCTTAGATCTCCAAGTATTTCTATGTGTCTATATAAGGCGTAATTCCAAGAAACATGCTTCAAAAAGGACCTTATCCTCTCGTCATAGAAAAGTGTATTAGTTTTCTAGTGCCTCTGTAACAACTTACTGCAAACTCAGTGGCTTGAAAGAACACAAATTTGTTATTTATAGTTTCAGTGGTCAAAAGTCTGAAATGGATCCCACTGAACAAAAATCAAGGTGTAGACAGGGGTGTGTTCCTTTCTAGAGGTTCTAGGGGAGAATCCATTTTCTTGCCTCTTCCAGTTTCTAGAGCAGTGGTGTCAAACTCATTTTCACCAGGGGGGCCATATCAGCCTTGCAGTTGCCTTCAAAGGGCAGAATGTAATTTTAGGACTGTATAAATGTAACTACTCCTTAACTAGAGGTAAGGAACTCAGTGCTGCCACTGGATAAAAACAAGGTGCCGGGCCAGATAAAACAAGGTGGAAGGCCGGATTCGGCCCATGGGCCTTGTGTTTGCCACCTGTATTCTAGAGGTAAGTCACATTCCTTAGCTTGTGGCCCCTTCCACATTCAAAGTCAGCAATGACCGATCAAGTGTTGTTTTCAATGCCATCCCTCTGGTTCTGACTCTTCTGCTTCTTTCATCCTCATTTGTAAAGATATGATTATATTGCACCACTCACATAATTTCAAATGATATGTTTACTTTAAGGATGATTAGCAACTGCAGCCTTAATTACCCCTTGCCATGTAGTATAATATATTCACAGTTCTTGTAAGGAGGAAGTGAATGCCTTTAGGGGAAGGGGCATTACTACACCTACCAAAAAGTACGTTCTTTGGAGGCAGTTGATGATAGAGAGACCAGTGAACAAAGGTTATTTTCACAACTCAAAGCTAAGGACATAACTGGCCTGGAGAAAATGTTATCTTATTGAGATTTGTAGGGTATAAGGGTGGAGGGTAAACTGTTGTTTTCAAATTCACCGAGACAGTCTACTTCACTCCTCCCACATATTCAAATCCTGTGCTTAAAGCAAAACCTTACATATAGTAGAGGTTCAAGAGACACTTGCTGAGTCATTGATTGACCTAAGGAATAATTCGTTCCACTGTTTTTCTTAGCTTTTAGAGTTCAATGATTTCTCCTCAGATTTCCTTAATACCTACTGTCTAAACTTTTTGTTTTAGCACTTGATCAAGCCTTAACATTATTTATTTGTTTTGCTGATATCCTTTATTTCACGAATTATCTTGACACAATCTAGTTTATATGAGAGTGGTACTCTATGAACTTCACTTTCAAAAGCTTGGTTTTATGAGCAAACTTTTATCATACTATGAGGACCTTCCATGTATATATGACTGATTATTTTCTGCTATGTAGATAAGACTAAAATTCTTATTCCTTTTTCCCTCATATTTTTATTATTGTCTCAAGGCCAATTCCTACAAGGTCATAAAGGGATTCATTCAGTAGGTTATGAGGTTACTAGAATAACAAAGAAGAAGTTTCCCTGTGTATTTCACATGAGTGGATTGTCCCTCCAATATCCTGTTATATGATAGGTTTAAAAATAGTACAACATTTCTGTTCTGTTAATTGCTTAAATGCATAGTCCTCTGCTATTTTAAGAATAGCTGAATACAACAAATAATGTATAAAAAGAACAGAGTTCAGAAGCTCAGCATCATAGAAATACTATGTGAATATTTAATAGCCATATACCATTACTCATATTGGAAATTTTAGAATTTTTCCTGTATTATCTTTGCATTGATTATATCGGTATCATTTAATCATCATTGACAAATAATGTTAATGAGTTGCACAATAAAGCTCTACCAGCATTAGATATATTTACAACAAAGAAACAGCAGAGTCAAACTTATAATAAAGCATAGATCTAAGGGTATGCCAAAAAGCCAAACATGGTACACAGGATTTTCCCCATCTATAAAATAAATAATAGTAATGAACCTAATCAACAAAACAAATAAGCAAGCAAAATATAACCAAAGAAATTGAAATTAAGAAAGAACTGACAGTAACCAGAGGGGAGGTGGAAACAGATAATGGTGGGGGGGAGGGGAGGGTCATCAAGGAGCATGTATAAAGAGCACATGGACAAAGCCAAAGGTGGGTAAGATTGAGAGTGGCAGGTGGGGATAGGTGGGTGGGGGAAGTAGTGAGGGGAAAATGGAGACAACTGTACTTGAACAACAATAAAAAAAAAGAGGGAAAAAATAAAGAGTAGTAATGAAAGAAGTTGCAATTACCAGTCCCACATAAGTGTGGGTCCGTTTCTGATTTTGTTAAATACAGAACAAGAGATTGAGCTGGGTGTTTAGATTAAAGGATGAATGAGTTCCTCAAATGAAGAGTGATCAAGTGTACAGGATAGAAGAGGGCATCTGTTCAAGTCTAGAAAGAAATACAAAAAAAAAAATAAAAAGAAGACAATGTTGAGAGTTCTAAGGGGATGTAAGAAAGAATTATGAAAATTGTTTCAGATGACTGTAAAGATATTTCTTTCCTCTCTTCCTTCTCTTTCCCTCTCTCCCTTTTTCCATGATTATTGAGAGACTGACTTTGTATTAATGCTTATGCTAAGTTCTGAAGAGAAAAGAGTGTATCTTGTGGTGACTTCTTAATTCAATAAACAAAGCTAAGTACTTGATTTTGATGTACAAATTAGTCTTTGAGCAGTAATCATGCATAGCAGAAGTTTGCTGGTGAAGTGTCTTAAAATCCACATTAATATTACCTCTCTTGGAGATGCTTTTTTTTAAAGATGCCTTTTTAAAAGCCTTGCAAAATTGTCCCAGCCCTACGAACTCATATTCTAATAAAGGACCTAGGCATAAAAATATGTACAATATATTGTAACAAATTTGGAGAAAGGATTAAGAGATCAGCAAGTAGAATAAGAAAAGATAAAGAGGGAGGAAAAGCTTTACAGGTAGAGATTATTTCCTGGAAGTTTGCTGTTGTTGTTGTTGTTGGAAATAGAATTATAAGCATATTCAAAGGTCAGAATGATGGAGGGCCTCATAGCTGAGCTCGAAGTTAAACCTCTCTGAGAAACAGTAGAAAGCTTCTATTAATGTTCTTTAAAAGTAGGACAATGACCTACTCATTGATACACGGATGGCAAAATAAAACTGAAGCATTCCAAGGGCAAGATCTTGTTAACAGTCACCTACTTAAGCATTTTATTTATTCATCTATCAATTCAATAAATATTATTAAGCATATACTAGGTACACAAGCCTATGTTTGGTTTTGAAGATATAGCTGAGAGCAAAGGAGGCATAAATGTGCCAAAATGGACCTTAGAGTCTTGCAGGAAAACAATCATTGAATTGATAGTCATTCATTTATTTGGTACTCACTCTGCACCAGTCATTGTTGTATGCTATAAATACAGTGAACAACACATAAAAAGTGTTTACTTGTGGTGGGAGGCAGAGAAAAGATTAAATTTAAATTTCAAGTATACACAGGTGCTATGAAGAAAACAGTACTGTGATAGAAATTATTGTGTTGACTAACAAGGCTTATTTCATGAACCATGGAGGGCCAAGACAAAATAATCATGATGAGAATGAAACAACCATGTACAGATCAAGAAATAGTAAATGAACAGGTACTTAGACAAATGGAATAGAGGAGAGAGCCCAGAAATAAACCCAAGTCTCTATGGGAAATTAATATTTGACAAAGGGGGAAGAAGTATAAAATGGAGTAAAAACAGCCTCTTCAACAAATGGTGTTGGGAGATCTGGACAGCTACATGTAAAAAAATGAAACTCAATCACCAACTTACACCATACACAAAAACAAATTCCAGGTGGACAAAAGACTTGTGACACCATAAAAGTCCTAGAAGAAAACATGGGTAGGAAAATCTCAGACATTCCATGCATCAACAGCTTCACTGTTATGTCCCCTAAAGCAAGGGATATAAAGGAAAGAATAAACAAACGGGACCTCATCAAATTAAAAACTTCTGCGTGGCCAAAGAAAACAGCATTAAAATGAAAAGAGAACCAACTATATGGGAAAACATATTGGCCAATGATACCTTGGACAAGGGTCTGATCTCCAAAATATATAAAGAACTCACATGATTCCACTCCAGGAAGACAAAAAACAAAAAACAAAAACAACAATTAAAAAATGGGCAAAAGACTTGAACAGACACTTCTCCAAGGAGGACATACAGAGGGCCCAGAGACATATGAAAAGATGCTCAGCATCACTAGCCATCAGAGAGATGCAAATTGAAACCACAATGAGATACCAGTTCACACCGGTCAGAATGGCCATCAAAAACAAGTGTTGGATCCCGGCTGGTATAGCTCAGTGGGTTGAGCGCGGGCTGGGAACCAGAGGGTCCCGGTTTGATTCCCAGTCGGGGCACATGCCTGGGTTGCGGGCCAGGTCCCCAGTGAGGGCCATGTGAGAGGCAACCATACATTGCTCTTTCTCCCTCCCTTCTCCTCTCTCTGAAAATGAATAAATAAAATCTTAAAAAAAAACCAAAAAAAAACAAGTGTTGGAGAGGATGTGGAAAAAAGGGAACCCTAGTACACTGTTGCTGGGAATGCAGACTGGTGCAGCCACTGTGGAAAACAGTATAGAACTTCCTCAGAAAACTAAAAATGGAACTGCCTTTTGACCTAGTAATTCGACTGCTGGGTTTATACCCTAAGACGCCTGAGACACCAATCCAGAAGAATCTATGCACCCCAATGTTCATAGCAGCACAATTTACAATAGCAAAGTTCTGGAAGCAACCTAAGTGTCCATCAGCAAATGAGTGGATCAAGAAACCATGGTACATTTACACAATGGAATTCTATGCAGCAGAGAGAAAGAAGGAGCTTATACCCTTTGCAACAGCATGGATGGAACCGGAGAGCATTATGCTAAGCAAAATAAGTCAGGAGGAGAAGGACAAATACCATATGATCTCACCTTTAACTGGAACATAGTCAACGAAAGAAAAAAGCAAACAAAATATAACCATTGAAATTAAAAGCAATCTAACAATAGCCAGATGGGAGTGGGGAGGGGATTGTGGGGAGAAGGGTTTTCAGGAACTACTATAAAGGACACATAGACAAAACCAAGGGGAAGGGCAGAAGCATGGAGGGAGGTGGGTTTGGATGGGATGGGGGGAGTGGTTGGGAGAAAATGCAGACAACTGTAATTGAACAACAATAAAGTAATATATGAAAAAATTAATTTATTAATTTTTAAAAAAGAAATAGTAAGTTCACTGCTGGTTGGTGTAGCTCACTGGATAGAGCACAAGCCTGTGAAGCAAAGGGTCGCTGGTTCGATTCCCAGTCAGGACACATGCCTGGGTTGCAGGCCAGGTCCCTAGTAGCGGGTGCATGAGAGGCAACCACACACTGGTGTTTCTCTCCTTCTCTTTCTCCTTCTCTTCCTCTCTCTCTTAAAATAAATTGTAAAAATATATTTAAAAAAGAAATAGTAAATGCAGATGACCTACTGAGATACCAGAAGTGTGGCACATTAGAAGAATGGAAATTAGGTCAGTGTGGCTGGAATGTTGGAAACAAGGGGGAGAGTTCTAAGAAATAATTTTAGAGAAACAGACAAAGACTAGATCATATAGAGTCTTACGTGAAAAGGTAAACGCTTTGGAATATATTCTAATAATATATTACCTCTAATGATATAATATACACAGTACAGGGAAGCTTTAAGAAAATTTGATTCTGCATTGTAACAATAGTCTTATTTGTATTTGGAAAAAGATTGATTTGAGTGCTATGTAGTTTGTGGATGTTACCATAGGCAAGAGTAAAACAATCAGGATAGTATTGCAATATTCTAAGTTACAGATGATAGTATATTGGAACAAAAAACTACAGAAAAAACTAAACAGATATGGTATATATTTTGGAGGTAGAATGAATACCTCCAAATGTGAGGGAATGGGAAACATGAAAAATTCCTAGATGTTGACACTTGAGCAATGGGCGGACACTTGTGTCTCTAGTTGAATGATAAGAGGGAGAAGGTGCAAACAGCACATTGGTCTTGGTGCATGCTCCAGTATTCAAGAATATGTTAAAGTCAAGAGTGTTTGAAGATTAAAAAGAAAAACCTTAAGATTAGTGAATGTTAAATAGGCAGTTTGATATACAAATGTCTTGCTCAGAGGTAAGTCAGGATTGTAGACATGTGTTTGGGTTAAATGGTATATAAAGTCTTGCAACTGAGTAAAAATCTGAGAAAGTGTAGATAAGGATGAGAAGAGAGCTCAAGACCATGCCATGGAGGAACCAAGCCAACATTTAAATATTGAGCAAAAGAGTCAAAGAAGCTGCCTGTCAGGCAGGAGAAAAATCTTTTGGAAGCCAAAAGAAGAAAGTATTTCAGAAATGGAATATATATTTAGGTGAAGTGTTGCTCAGTGAGGACCAGCAACATGGAAATTATTGTTGTTCTGATAACAACAGTTTCAGTGCAGTGGGAGAGAAAAAATATTTGATGGAATGGACTTGGGAAAGAATGAAAGGCAAGGAAGTTGAGGCACTGACCATAGATTTTCTATACAGTGAAAAGTGAGATGGTAGTGGAGAGAGATGAGGGTCCATAGGGTGAGGGTATTGTAAGTATGGAAGACACTAGAGCACATTTGTATGCTAATAGAATGTTTTTTTAGGGAAGGAACAACAGCATTCAGGAGAAGGAGGACTCACTGTAAGAAGAAAACATTTTAGAAAACAAAACGTGAGGGGGATCAAGAGGTCATGTGGAGGGTGTAGCATTTTGTCAGGAAAGTGCAGTGGAAGGAGTAAGGGGCAAGTAAGTTAACTGGTGTTCAGGGGCTTGTTATAATAAAGGACTCTGGATTCTAAGTTGGATAAGAGGGGATGCACACTCATTTGAGGCACGTGATGGGGACTGAAATATGACTATGATGTAAATAGAGTGGCGCTTTAGTTGCAATGAAGAAATGATGGCGAGGGTACAGAGCCATCTGGAGAGATTGGTGGTAGTGGGACTCAAGGCTGTAGTAACAAGATTACCACTCTGCTGAATGTTAAGAAGGAGACATAGAGCATGTTGCAGGAGCATAAAGCCAGACAGACCTAGCCAAGTTTGCAATGTCAAGAAGTCTTCTTACAGAAAGGGACATTCAGGGGGAGTCCTATAAGATGCAAAAGATCTAGTTAGGTGAAGGAAAGGAAAGTTTTATATTTAGAAGGAAGGCCTTGACTATTAAACTGTATGGAAAATTGGACCAGTTAAATAATATATGTGGTCGTGCAAGCAACATTGGAGTGCTTTCCATGTCCCAGGCATAATTTTAGGATGTGGAGATAGAGCAACTGATGATAGATACAGTTCCGATATGGAGCTTGCATTCCAGTGTAAGGAGCTAAAAAGAATTCTGCTAGAAAAGTAGAGAGCAGGGACAGAAAATGGTACAGACAAGGATGCAGAGGATGAGAAAGGACATCATGGTGGGCCTTGAAAATGGATTTAGATTTTTCTCTTGAGTTTTTGCACTGTTGATGACTCATATTTACTGATGAACAGTAGTGATTATAGAATACATCCTTTTATTCCTTTTCACAGAAGAAAAGCTTTCAACATTTTGCTATTAAGTATCAGTCTCTGATTGCTTTCTTTTGCTTTGTAGAAAATCTTTATCAGATTAAGAAAGTTTTTTCAAATTCCTAGTTCATAAGAAGAATTCTTTTTAAATATTTTATTTATTTATTTTTAGAGAAAGAGAAAGGGAGGGAGAAAGAGAGGGAAAGAAACATTAATGTGCGGTTGCCTCCCATGTGCCCCCTGCTGGGGACCTGACCCACAACCCAGGCATGTGTCCTGACTGGGAATCGAACTAGCGACCTTTTGGTTCATAGGCCAGCACTCAATCCAGTGAAACACGCAGGCCAGGGTGTAAGAGGTATTTTTGTAAGTCATATCTGGACATGGTATTTTACCAAATCTTTTTCCTGTATCTATTGAGATGATCATTCTTTCATGTTGTTAGTGTGCAAAATGACAATGATCAATTTTCAGATGTGAATATAATCTTGTATCCTTATAAAGCTACTTGACCATGAAAGATTTTATTTTATATATTGCTAATTTTAAGATTTTTGTACATGTTTATGAGATTTGTCTGTGATATTTTTTATTTCAAGATCTTCATTAGATTTTTAAACAAGTTCCAAAACAAGTTGGGAAGTCTTTCATTTTTTGTTCTCTGCAAGAATTTGTATAAACTTAATGTCAATTTTTGTCTTTAAATATTTAGATTGATTTTATCTGTGATCTGCGCCTAGAGTTGTCTTTCTAAAAAGCCTTTAAGAATAGATTTGATTTAGTTAATAAAATAAGTATATTCAGAAATTCTTTTGTTGTTGCTTCAATTTTGGTGAAGGTCTTTTTAAAAGAAATTTTTATTTCATCTGAGCTTTTAATTTATTATTCCAAAGTCAGTCGTAATCCTCTTAAGTGTCTGTAATCTTTAATAATTTATCTTTCATATATATATATATATATATATATATATATATATATACACTTTTGACTTAGTCTTGTCAGTGGATTATCAATATTTTTAACATTTTCAAAAGACCATCTTTTGGATTGATAGTATCGATAACTTTACATTTTACTCATTTTTGCTATTAACTTTATAAAATTTCTTGTTTTACTGTATTTTTGTTTAATAAATATGCTATTCTTTTTCTAATGTCTTAACACAATTCTTTTCCAAGGCAGAACCCAGTCAGAAAAATAGCAATCATATTAATTATTTAAAACAGATGGGATTTAACACAAAGAATTGCTTACTTCCCATCCTAAGCCTCAGATAACATTGCTGCTTTCTAACCCTACAATTTATATTTGTCATTTTTAGAATTTCATAAAAATCAAATTACCTAATGCATACTCCTTTTCACCTGGCCTTTTTCATTCAGAGAAATGTTTCTGAGATTCATTCCTGTTATTATATGTTATATATAGTTCTTTATCCTTGCTAATATTCCATTGTATAAACATCACACAATCTGTTTATTTATTCATGTGCTGATAGACATTTGGGTTATTTACAGGTTTTGACTATTAGGGATAAGATTATATAAGCAGCAGTATATAAGTCTTTATGTAGATATTTTTTCTTTTTTTCTTAGGTAAATAACTATATGTGGAATTTCTGGGTCACATGGAAATTTTATTCAGATTTTAAATGCAATTCTTAAGAATGTTTAGTTAGTGGTAACTGCTTTTATATTCTGTTAATATATTATTGCTTAGCCCTATTTTTTTTAATGTGTACTGTAACTGCATACGTAAGTTTGTGAGCTGTTAGGTGATGCTGCATGAAAAACCCAGGCCATAGCCCTGGCTGGTGTAGCTCAGTGGATTGAGCGCGGGCTGGGAACCAGAGGGTCCCGGTTCGATTCCCAGTCAGGACACATGCCTGGGTTGCGGGGCCAGGTCCCCGTGAGGGCCATGTGAGAGGCAACCGTACATTGCTGTTTCTCTCCCTCTCTGTCTCCCTCCCCTCCCCTCTCTCTAAAAATAAATAAAAATTAAAAAAAAAAAAAAAAAGAAAAACCCAGGCCTAAACTCATGGTCATTAACATTTATTAAATGTTAATATAGTGGTAGCAATATTATAATTACTTTATATTATTTCATTTAATTTTCATGATAACCTAAAAAATATCTGTATATTATTCTCATTTTTCAGATGTGGTGTGAACTTAGATGAAATTATTTTAATTAACTCACACAAAGATACAAAACAAGTAATTTGCAGAGCTCAGATTCAAACCAAACCAGTAGGTTCCCTGAGTCTATGTTCTGAACTCTACTGCCCTAAATAGACAATAAAATGGTAAATATATCTAACAGTTGAGACAAGGGAGAAAAAAGATACATGTACTGCAGCATAAACAGCAGTATCCATTTAAATAAAGTAGACTTCCAAGGTCTAATTTGGGTCAGTATATCCAAATTATGGATTACAAAGTAAAAGGTAGAAAACAAGGTTAGCTATATTTTAAAACTGTGAATAATTTCTCTATCTTGTTAAAACCTGATAGTTCCCAAACCTAGAAAGGCTTTTTATCCCATAATTCAGAATTCAAATTATATATCTATCTAAATATCATATACAATGGTAGGCAAAAGTACATTTA